>JARWCS010344442.1:0-11377 GCA_034783895.1 Geukensia demissa | reverse complement strand
AAGATATCAGGTGCAGTCAGGTATTGTTTAGTGGAACGACCGATCAATATCATGGCCAACAAAATGAAACGAAGCGAAAGACAAAGATAGTACCCACAACACTTCACTGAAAACTAAATCTAAAGTAACAAGAAAGCTGCAAAAACGAGTGTGAGTTCCGGTGCTCTGAAAGGGTAAGCAACTCCTGATCCTCTAGTAGCGCCGGTCACTAAGTAGACAAAGCCGCCGTTTAGTCACAACCGTTATAGTAACAGATTCTTAGTCACGACAGTGGGTATTCAATGTCATTTGTAAAACTGATTTTCGTACCGGTCAACCAATATGAGAACAAAACTTTCCAGTAGCTCTCTTGTCAGTAGCAACTCATTATCTATTAAATCCTGATATGAAGCACACGCCGCCATGACGTGGCATATAAACTGAGAAATATTCGGTGATAGAACGTCCTCTTTATTGCGCAACATGAAACCAAAAGACTGAGCCATTTTTTCATTTTTTCTCCACAGGGTTTACTGGATGGCAAATCCGTCAAGCCAATTGCCACATGAGATAATGTAATAAATAGCTCTTAAGATTTATTTCTATATCGTAAAAAATAAAGATGATTTAATAAAATAGTACCGCTAACTGACATCTCTTTTTAAGGGTTTTTGGCATAATGTGTGAGTCATAACAATTCAGGAACCACTTGACAACAAGGGCAGCGCCATTGGTGCTCATGGGAAAACCAACCGTCCGCCGATAAATTTTTTCGCCTTATTGTACATAAATATTTAACATATATAAGAAGAAATTGATTGCTTTAAACATATAGGATGATGTCCAAATTGTATACTTGAATCTGTCAAATGTTCCAACAAGCTGCTCCCAAAGTTTCTAACTCCAATTCTAACTACTTGTAAGACCGTCCCAATTTACGATTTGGTGATTTTCGTCACCTCATCTACACAAATGAGCTCGAAATTAAGGAATAACAGACACTCTCAAGGCTGCCTCACAACTTGATCTTCATCTCGAATTAGACAATTGGGGAATTAGCTGTATGACAAACGTGATGACTTCAACTTTCTAATAGCCAACCTCCCGTTCATTGGCAGTAACACTTCAGCTGTTCCGGCGTATGGGGTATTTATCCCCTAGCGCGTACGATTTTCAAGAGAACATGTCCAATACAGCGATTTTCTAGACAGTGCTGGGTCGTTAACACAAAAACTGCTCAGGCAGGGGTATGTTGCTTCTGGGTTGAAGTCATCATTTTACGGTCGACACCACAATCTTGTCGGCCATATGGAATATCTGTTTCAAAGATGAACACGGACCTTTTCCTGTGAAGTTGCGGAGTAAACAAAATAAATAAATAAATAAATAAAAAATTAAAAAACAGGCTGTCCGCTTTTTCCGCCTGAAGGTTGTGACCCAATGAAACCTTCCCCTTAACCCTGAATTTTGGATTGGAAAATGGACGATGTGGCGGGCGTCTTTAATTACCCTTACCCCTACCCTCAGGACCACCTGAGTTCACCCCCGTTTATTGGGGGTCCGTTCGTATTGTTCATAGTTTTTTTGTTTTGTTTTTTTTTCAGTTTCATGTGTATATATATGTAATGTTCCGTCTTGTTGGTGTTCTCGGGATTACCATGTCTGTCGACTTCCCATCCCTCTTGTCTAGCTCCTCGGTGTCCTATCGCTTCCTCTTTTTATATTCGAATTATAATCTGAGTATAAAAAATATTCTTAACATTACAAACCCAAATAACACACTAAATTTCAACACTTTCTTAGAACAATTTTTAAGTTACATATTTTTACATAAGAAGTCGCATCCTTGAAATAATGAACAGTTCTTGTTTGTTGTAAAAATATGAGTATGTTTCCTGGTTTTAGAGATGCTAATAATTTTAAATGGCGCTTTAAGTCCATAAAGTACTGATTTTCATAGGTAATTGATACCTGCTATAACTGATAAAACTCACCCTTTCTGTGGATAAATTGCCAGACCATGAGGTTGGTACAAGTCAGTTGTAATGATTAGTTTGTAATAGACTTCAGACGAATTAATTGGGACAAGAATAATCCAATTATACTTAGAATCTGAGAAATATAGGTTGTCCGAAATCCAGTCGACAACCAGACCATCAACATATCCGGATGTTTTTGTAAACAATGATCTGGTACCAGTGCTGCCATCTAACTTGAGTTCTTGTATCCGTTTGTAACTTTTTTCACTCCAGTATATAGATTTTGCGGCGTAATGGTAACCTAATGCACGAAACTGCCACCCGTAATGCGGCGCACTGATATGTCGAACAGTTACATTTCCGGTTTGTACCCAGTAGTTTGGATCGCCCTCTATGCCGACAATCCTGGAAACTCCTAAACCAGTCGGGCTCATAGACCATACCAAATTTCGACTGTGTCTCACTAAAATAGATAACTTTCTATCATAAATATGAAGATAAAGTATCATTCGAGTTGTACAAATGTGCCCCTTCATTACTTTTGTGCTTACTCGATATCACTACTACAAACCCTTATGTTGAAATATATTATGTTTTACATAATTTGGAGAATATCTTGAATATCATAAGGCTTTTCTACTAAATTCTTGGTGGCTTTAGTGATGCGGTTCCTAGTGAGTTTTAAGAAGTTGTCTGTTGCACAGCCAAACATTTCCAACTCTTTCCAACAGTCCTGACAAAGACTTCAATACCAACTCCTGTTTTACGACTTTTTTTTACGTTTTACTAAAATATACCCACTGGGTTTGAGCAACGAATCATTTTGTTTTGTAGCGGGAAGGAATGGGGAGGGATGAAGGTTATACTAGGATTTTTCCAAAAATATTTACCAGTCCCGATTTTGGCCGGAACAATAATCCAGCTGATCCGGACTTTATAAATAATAATCTGGATTTCCTCCTTTGAAAAAAATAATTTGACAATTTATTTTAATTAACTGCAACGAAAAAATAATCTGATCAAAACAATAATCCTCATAGAAAGTCAAAATCTATCAATCAAGACTATTCGAGAAATCTTAAGGTGACATAGTTTTTTTTCTCTTCTTTTCATATTTTACATTCCCATTCTTCTAAATACAGACAGCATATCAACAATGAGAGCAAGAAAATTGTACCAATTGATTCTGAGACTAATACCTTTTTAGAAAAGTTGTCACTTGCGAATAGTGGTTCCGCAGTTTAGAAGTTTAAATATACTGGATAAAGAGAATATTTCTAAACAGGCAATTCATACGAGTGTTTTTTTAAAGAAAGAATATGGAATACATGCCAGAAAGACAAGATCCACAACTTACATACGTTATAACAAATATTCAAAGTCCAAATTGCGTGTAAAGCGCTTTTCTTGATTTACCTTCATCAGACACCAAAGTGGCCAAAAATGGGAAGACCTGTCAAAAACATGATTCTCCAGTTACACTAATGGACAAAATTAAATATTAAATTTATCACGTAATGATCGTCGATAAGCGAAATATAGTAATAACAATCAGGGAATTTTAAAAACTGCAATATTGGAAAGATGTAAGTTGAATCTTTCCAATTTACATTCCAGTATACGAAAATAAATAAAAAGAATATAACTCAAGCAGGGTGAAGCTTTGACGATCTCTGCCCAGCACGAGAGAAAAAATACAAAATTACATACATTGAATATATATGGAGAATGTTAGTATGCTTTTTGTACATTTAAAGGAGTACCTCTCATCAGTATCATAAGAACCAAAACGTTGGAAGTCCAAGTTTCAAATTCAGTAAAAGAAACACTCTAAACCAAACAAACCGACATGGGAAGCCCAATCCGACGGCTGTGACCACTACTAAGTGCAATAATTTCCAAGGCCTTCCGACATAATATTTAAAAGAAAGAATGTGGAATATATGCCAGAAACACCCAAATAAATCTTATACACGTTTATAACAAATAGTCAAAAAGCCAAATTTAATTGCTTGTAAAGCGTTTTTCTGGATTTACCTTCATTTTCTTATTTTACACTATATTCAGTCATAACCATAAATAATAAGATAAAGGTAGTTTTGTTTTGGATTTTTTTGTCATCCATTTAGCATTTTGACAAATCACGTAAATTTTATGGATCCAAATTTCTACATGTAGTAAATATTCAATTTGCACCAGTTAAGTGTAAAGATTTTGTTTGTTTATGCAAGGAGCTAATGTTCTAACATGTTAGTTGGTTTATGTAATATAGACCTTAAGTCAACAGTTTTGTGAAAGACATAAATTTCCACAATGAGCTCTTTTCTATGTCATTGGATTTCGATATTTCTGTGAATTTTTAAATACATGACCACGAACCAACATATCCTTAACGAAAATGTCAGGCAAAAAGTTAACAAAGCAAATTTAAAACCAGAAACACAATGCAGTCTGGCTTCACACCGGGAATTCAGTAACAGAAATAAAATTGTTATCAGAAGAAACTTGCATGGCCGATTGAAAAATAATTATAATTTTTACACAGGGTGAACTCGGTTCTAGTTTATTATGACAGTGGCATTGTGAATTATCTTCCTATTTAGTACCTGGCTTCAAACTGACTTAACAGACACAGGCGAAATCGATTAACTGGTTGAGTGACTGTTGTTTTACGTCCAGTGGCAAATATTTCATGCATATTCAGGACGGAAACAAGTTAACAAGCAATATATCAATATGAAGACTGTGACTTTTAGACTGCCACAGGAAAATTGCGGGTTGGATAGGGGCGGAAATTTAGTCTTGTAACTGGCCGCCTACTGACCACTCAAAAGGGGCTTTTACAAGGGGTTTAGGACATGGCATTTCCTAAACACGGGGCGTTTTTAACGTCTCCTTCCGGACGGTTTGTGAACTTATCCCCACAATCAGGGACGCCCCTTTTAGAGGACTAGTTCCATGACGGATATACCTATAGCTAGTGCCTATTCTTTCTCCGGCGCAACCTTTGTGAAGGAGAGAGTGCTGGAGTATTTATACGTATTTATCGTATTTCTGCGGATAAATTTTTGATTTATAAGTCTTATTAGTAATGTTTCTATAAAAAAGTAGGATGAGATATACCTTCTGTAGTAAATTCCTTCACCAGTGATTAAAATTTAGTAAACGTTTCAAGCAGCCTGTGATAACGATATCCTGCATATAAAATTTACATGCAAGATGTAGGTTACGATCAATGAAGTCAGACTCTTATGGGCAAACACAAACGATTCTGATCAGTTGGCACGTGCCGTCTATATAAATGTTAAGTCCACAATAGGGAAGGAAAGGATGTCCCTTTTATGTTAAAGTTTTGTCGACAAATAATCCTGTTCAGTCAAATCCAGGTCCAGAAAGGTGTAATATTATTATTATTATTTTAGTAGCTTTTGTTAACGTACGTTCATTCGGATAAGTTTCTTTAGCATTTTTTCAATAAATCTTGATTGTTATTGTCCAAATATCCAAACATTTCAATCAAATCATGGGGTAGTTTTGCAATTTTGTCATTAAATGTGATTCATATCATTAAAGAATTAATCTACAATGAGAGGCGTGGAGTTAGTTCCCATGCAATGACAAAGGATAAAATCGTTACTTCAAAAAGCATAGTCTAGGATAACTACACTCTTACGGCCATGTTTTCTGCTGTTTTAAGCTCATCTATTGCAACGGTTATCGTGATCTATCGCTACCTCTTTGTGCTGTCGTTCTTTCAGATTTCATATTTTGAACATATATGACCGTCGTTTTAAAAGTGAGACATTTGCCTTCATGGCGCCAAGACCATGACTAATCGAACAAACAAACGACACGAGGAAAAGTAATTCAAGTACGAATAATTTTTGTTCCGTTTTGAAATAACTGCTCTTGACATGAGTACTTGGCTAGTTTAAAATATGCCTAAGTGACTTACAATAGTTTTGTATTATTTCTTGTTGAATGAAATTGTAATGTATAGTTATAGTTAAGTATGACAGACACGTGATCTTCATTTAACATTTAAGTCCTGACATCGGCCCTGGTGACACATAATATCTCAAGACTTCATTTGAGCTTTTAAGTAAAAAAATATCACTGATATGTTAGTCACAGAATTAGTAAGATCTACGTTCTTGTTGTGTTTACACTTAGCAGTGAGTTCACTCGAGTTCAAGTATACAATTGAAAATATAAAGAAACTAATAAAGGACTGTAGAAAAGTGGAGGTGTGAATACATTCAAGGAATATACACATTTTTGTAAGCGTTCTAGCAAATTACATTTTAATCTACACTTTCATAAACTTGAAATTTTATGTTTTCCGCCTTGACTTAAATATTTCCTTGAATTTGATGTCAATGAACAATTTTTGTTTGTTTTAGGAAACCACAGAATTATTGCATGAAAGTTTTAACTCTTTACGTAAAAAATGAATCTAGTGTAAGCTTACAAGCGGACACTATTTCATTGAATCTAACTGAATCAATTTATTATAGCTCAATATATGTTCTCTTTACTAAATGTTATACAGATAAAATAACTATTTTTCCATTGATTTGAATTTGCCAGTAAATAGATTTATTAATCGGGTAATAGTTTCGATGACTATTCACCGGTGACGTCACCAAAGACATTCGAATCGAAAGAGACCGAGTATACTCTAGTGGTCATTGATGTCTTCATATCAAAAATAATATCGATCGTAATGATAAAACAGTTATTTGATGTGATTTCGGGAAAAAGCCATTTTATTTTTCCTTCGACTTTGACTATTTCCCTCCGCTCCGCTTCGGGAAATAGCCAAATCTCAGGAAAAATAAAATGGCTATTTCTGTCAATGCCATTAAATAACTTTGTAATATTGACTGTGAATCCTGGACAGTAAGGGTAGAAAATTTTGTTATTGGGAACACTCGGGTTGGATAGGGTTGGAAATATCAACCTGTGGTCTCTCCATGCAAAACTGGATGTTACAATGTTTTGTTAACGTGCTTTCTCAAATTACGGGTAGTGTTAACGTCTCCTTCAGGACGAGTTGTGAATTTATACACCCATTTCTACTAGGTAAGACTTCTTCTGACTTAAGGTCAAGTATAGATAACTTCCGCTGACCCAATGGACACCCTCTTTAGCAGGACTTCTAACTGTTGGAGGATAAACAAAGCCTATTTTTACAGGGTCTATAAAGAAATGTACAATACTTTTCTCTTGCCGTTGAAGTCGTAAACAAACAAACAACTTCTTTGTATGGTCACAAAGTAACAGTTTTAAAAAAGACTACAATTATTCTAGAACAATGTGATAAAGTAAACAACGTTTTTATTAGATTCTGATTCTGTACTCCTAAAAGAGACAGCAAAATGTTTATAGCAAATGACTTACCTCCATTGGAAATTGACATTAATGAAAATGTTACACAGAAAAATAACAAAAATGTCCACATTGTGTAGATATGTATGTATACTAACAAAACTAAATTTGCTGGTGTAAATATGTAAATTAAGTAAGTCGGAAATCTTCATCTTACGGTGCTTAGTATTAAATGTTACAGTATTTCCTACTAAGGGATAATTAGTATAAGTTCAAGAGTTTCAAGTACCTTTAGAAACATTTGCGGTGTAAGAGTCAGATTAAGTTTATATAAAAAATACTCCTGAACTTTAAAAAATCTGCGACACTGACCACACATCCGGGGTTGGATTAGAGATTGTTTTGATGATTTGCAACAATTGTTAATACAACAAATCATTTACTGAGCTAAAATAGATTATTTTAAAGTTTCATGCCTTCCTTATAATATTGCGTGAGCTTGGTCCACTTATTGTGCACCCCCCTGGATTCTACCTCATGCGATTTTTTAGGTATTAGGGTATATAGTAACGAATTGTATGTCCCCAAGAAAAATTTTAGGATAGGCTATATATGCCAGGCCAAAGTTAAGTACTACCCTCCGAATTTTTGGATTTTAATTTTTCAAGGTAAGTATTTTTCCGAGAACCCTAACAGCGCCATTTCTGAAGAATGACCTATCAAATTTGGTGTCAATGGAAAGCTGCAGGCATGCCATTGCCTTTCAAATGAGTCTATAATATATAGGCTTTATCTTCTTACTTAAGACTTTACCCCTAAACCTAACAAAAATAGATTGAAAGGAAAGAAAATAGGCTTTCAATTTTGTTATTTTGTGAATGCTTAGCACTTTTCGAGAAATTTTGCATTAAACTTATTTTGAATAAGTTGCGCCAGAATAAGTCAAATAAAAGTCAGCAAATCGTTTTTTGTATCCAAAAAGGAGGAATACGGGATTTTTTATACTTCAGATTTTTCCCAATATAAGCCGTTAACGACAGATCGCTAAAACACTACTGAAGAGAATATTTTGATATTAGATTTATTTAGTTACTACATCAATTATATTTATTTTGAAACAAATCTGGAACGATTTGGACAATTTTCCATCTTCAAAATAAAAAAGAGTAACCTTGACCCTCAATTAAGCACGCGCATTGTATTATTTGTGGATAATGCTTTGCACAGGGGTGATAAAATGATGAAATTTGAAAAAATCCCAAATTTTACTTAATTTTGGCTACAAAATTGATTTGCTGAACTTTTTTTACTTATCTTGGTGCGACTTACCATTCAAAAGTCGTTAATGCAAAATTTCTAAAAATGTTTTAAACATTCATAAAAGAACAAAATTGAAAGCCTTTTTATTCTTTTCAGTCTATTTTGTTAGTGGTAGGGGTAAGTTTTAGTGATTACTACTAAAGTAATTGCTTGGAACTTGTTTGTTCAAAATTCACAAATTATCCCTGTTTTATCAAATTTTGATCTGACCGATCTTTATGTAACAAAACGACACGAGTCACAAAGAAAAGAGGATGTGCTTATAACTATTGCAGCAAAAACGTCTTTTACAAGAGAATGTAACGCCTTCTTCACTATACAAAAGTACAAATCGTAAAAATGGTTGATTTAGCTCACCCGCGAATATGATTTATGTTCATTGATGATTTGTACAAACATACCACCTAATATTTATATAAAATATTTTTAAATATCGATAGTAAACCTAAGTCTCGAAATTTGAATGTTTATCCATCAGAAATACGATAACAAATGTGTTAACAATGTAAGGTTTTGTTTCCATAATTTTTTTAAAGGAGTAATTTTGTCGTTTTAAGTTAAATATTGTCTGGAAACACCAATTGAAAAGTGTATATAGAAAGATTGTCTATGAGATAGCCATCCAAAACATGTTAATCACAAACAGCTACAGGTTACCCTCAGGCCTTCTGTACTGGACACATATCCACAACCTACGGCCAGCTATAAAAGGCTAAAAATAAAGTGTGATGATATTCAAGTTACAAATATTTATCAAATAAGTATACAATGTAAAACAAGTAATATTTTAAATATAAAAATAACGACATCAACTGCATTACAGGTTCCTGGCCTGGGACAGGCACATAAAGTGTGTGGCGGGGTTATACATATTTGAGTGTACTCAACTCTCTCCCTAGCCTGGGACTGTGGTGTGAATTTTAAAAAAAGCAACTGCTTAAGATCGATACTATACTGTAAGTATAGGAGATACTAAACATGAACTATTTGAGACAGCACTGACAGAGGGAATTTACAAACCTAGAGGTCTCCACAGGGCCTTCAATAAGTGTGGAATACCACCACTTGTGTAAAGCTCTAAATGTACCCAAATAAAAAATTGTTCTTACCTGAATATTATCAAACATATACATGCAGCAACACATTAAAAACAAAGACAAACCTATAACCACACTTCCTGGCTTACATTGTATATGACAGGCACATTGGAAATGTCAAGGAGTTAAAATAGTTTAGTGGGTACCCAATCCTCCCCAACGAGTGGTCAAAGAAAAAAAGAAAACAAAAGCGTTTATTACCGACGACTATTAAAATCAAACAGAAAGTCACCCAATCCGACTAGAGAGTACCTTAATTATAAGAAATATACTCAACAAAAAACATGCAAAAAGAAGATAGCACTATAATGAATTCCCGCACTTACTGAAAGCGAGCTTAGGGTGCGATTCCTCATGATAAGACACCAAGCGACATTAACACGAGATGTCTTCAAACACCGTATGTCCGACGAATCAATATTGTGTTGTCAATAAACGTGAAGAAAGACAAGATGGATGCAAGGCCCTATTGCTTTATATTTGTGTAACGAAGCGATAAGTTTATTTATATCTGTACCAACAAAACAGTTTTAATGTGTTGACTACAACGTCGAACTGGTAGCATTTGTGGATAAATTAGTTTAACGGAACAATGAGACTAATGGATCACTTTTATTTTAGTTTCCATAGAATGTAGGATGTGATATCCCTTGTTATATCAAAATTCTACATTTCCAGTCGTATTTTTGTATTAAATCGTTGTAACGGTTATAAAATATGGTAAAAGTCTGGAGGCGCTTGTTAGATATGTATCCCTGTTGCAAAAGTTCACCAGTAAGATGTAGGTCGCGATCATTTAAGTCAGAATCTTGGGTGCAAACATTGGCAAACCGAATTAGTTGTGAAATGTAAACACCAAGGCACGTCCATATATAAAAAAGAAAACTATAGGAAAAGAAAAATCATCCCTTTTATGATAAATTTTAATGCATAAACAACCCTGTTCAATTATTAACTCCAAACCTAACATAACTAATATTAGATTTATTTAAGATAAGTTCTTTAGAATAAATTTCTATTGCAAATTTTTGAAATTCTGATTTATTAAAAGCTGAAACATCATCCAATTATCTAAAAATATTAATAGACTTGTCCACTGGATCCTGTTTTGAAGGAACTTATTGAATTTTTGCCAAAAAAATGTGGTCCATAACAATATAAAAAATAAATCTCCAATGAAAGGAGCGCAGTTTGTGTACATTGGTATGCCAACTATTTTTGGGTAGACCGTGTTGCCATATCGTACAAAAATATTATCAAGAAGAAATTCGACCACTGATGTTCAACAAGTGTATTTATTATAAGATTTATCGTTGAAAATGGAATTAATTATAATTATTTCAGCATATGTAAGAAAAACCAGTTTTTGAACGACCAATTGATTATATATAAAAACTTTTCCTTAATAAGCTTATATGGTAAAGTGGTATTAAGAGTAGAAAAATCATAACTGAAAAAAAACTTGGACATACTATAGTTTGTCTAAAACATCTAGTTAATTTCACAGGTACTTGGCGAGATTTTTTTATATGCCATAATACCTATACACTAACAAG
Organism: Geukensia demissa; assembly: GCA_034783895.1. Lineage (NCBI taxonomy): Eukaryota > Metazoa > Mollusca > Bivalvia > Mytilida > Mytilidae > Geukensia > Geukensia demissa. The sequence goes on along the minus strand of JARWCS010344442.1, from coordinate 115 downwards.
GTCAACAACTCCGTTTTCAGAAAAAATGCACATTACAAGGCCGGGTGATTTTTATCATTCAAAAAATTATTGTCACTACCCGTACTTTACATGATTGAAAAGATCTTTGATTTTT
>JARWCS010344431.1:0-19450 GCA_034783895.1 Geukensia demissa | reverse complement strand
CTGTCAAAGTAGCCTTTGAATTTGTCTTAGATTCCCAAGCTGCCAGTCTATCTCTAATTATTCGCTGGTTCACAGGTTTGTTTTGCAACGTGTCAGCCATGTTTAATTTTCAAAATGTTGAACAAAACGAATATAATTAATTATACGTTATAACGATGACGTCCTTTCTTATTTTAACGAATTATTTTAAAAATTTGATAACTTAATGGTCTTCTCACTGATCTAATAACGAAAGGTTTATTTTCTTTAAATCTTTTAATTCGTTCTGTATATAAATCTATGTTTTAATCATGGCGACAACTGGAAAATTTAACAGAATTTGCAACACATTTCTCCAATATCAAAAGTGAAAATCACATCTTTCTGTATCATTTTGCCTTTGTTCAGGCTTTCTCAATGTCACTGCCTATATCAATTCAAATTTCCACTTTATTTTCCTAACCCCTCTGTCAATAATTTCAGTCAGGGATCTACTAAATGTATACAATTTAAAAGGGAGATTACTCTCTTGGCGGGGGTTTTACAAAAGCCTAAAAATGTCGTGTAAAATGCCCAGAGTGTAATATTCAATTCAATTCAATATTTTTATTGGAAAGAGCACAATAAATAATGCGTGATACAAGATTATAACTTCCATGACTTCATATGAAATTGCAAAATTTCTTTCTCATCTCAATGCAACTACTTGTACTGTACAAGTAAATGGTTGATATTTCAGTTTGAAAATATAGTATTTTAGGCAAAAATTTACAATTCTATTCCCTTCTCACTGAATCGTGGGTTTCATTATACATAATTCCAAACATCCTGGTACTTTATTTTGTTTGTAACACCTCTAATTCTCGGGTTTTTACCTTGCCATAGGCAGGGATGTATATCATATAACAGAGGGATTGGTAACTCTTCAACAGTCTTTGTTATATGCTGTAAATATGTAGAGAATCGAGACTTGTAAGCTCAAAAACAAAATTATTTTCAGTCAAATAGACATTTTTTAAACATTATCTCATAACTTTATAATATTTGCATGTACATTAATAAATTCAGCAATTTTTTTTTGCTCAGAATAGGCATTTTTATCAGTTTGAAACAGACAACTAGCCTTGATTTAGATTAAATGGTAATGGAAGCAAGACTTTGGTATACCGCAATGTAACCCTAAAGGCTTTTTTACTGGTGATCTACTTATTATTTCATCATGATTTTCATATATAATTATATATTTTGTAAGTACATTAGAAGTTTTAAAAAGATTGGTCAAATAATTAATGCAAAATTTGATTTTGAAAATTGTAATTTAATTTATTTCAATTCTCACGCTTCTCGAGATTTCAACAAGAACTTGCAAGTTACCCATCCCTCTAAATATACGTCCCTGATATATGGTATAAGTACCAGTACATATTAAATTTAGATACTCTAGAATTGGTGACAAATGTAAGGCAAAAACTTAAATTTTTGTTCAGTAGTAAAGTTTAAGTATTTCATGTTGAAGATATAACAAAAATTTTAAAAGATATTTTGGGGAAAAAATATTACTGCAATCCGTACTTGTCATTTCTGTAAGATTAACCTTCCCTTCCAAATTTTGTAATATTTTATTTTAGTTTTAAAACCGCTGGTGTTTTTTTCCATGTGTGTATTAATGGCCCACTCTCAGAATTATATATATATTTAGAAAAACATTATATAAACAGTTTGGTCATAAAAAATTTTCTGGTTTTCAGGTCATTCTTCAACTTATCTTATGACCCAAATAAAGAATTTAATGATATTTAGAAGAAAGAATACTTTTTTGGATTTTTTAAGGAAAAGTAAAAAAGAAGATATACTTTAGCATAAGAACCAGAGCATGAATTTTGCATGGCCTTATAGTGTCCTTAGCTCGCTCTTTGCTTTATAGGCTCTGATAAAGGGTTATTATAACATTTTATTTTGTTACGCAATACTAGCATATAGATATTTTAGTTTGCTTATTTTGCTTGATAGAAAATGTTTATTGGAAATTTATGTTTATTTATTTCTAGTCTCTTTCATTTTCTGTTTGATTTCTAATATTTGAATAGTAGATAATCATACATTGCTAATTGTATCCAGAAATTTGTACAGTATCCAGAAATTGTTGCATTTAGTGAGATACATGTATCTAGAGACTAAATAGCAGGTGTTTATTAATTCATTTGATTTTGGTGTATACCAATCTGTATGATTTCTTTTACGCATTTAGAATAAATAAATGCAAACAATATACATTTGAAGAAACTAAGTTTGTGTTCAGACGGTTATTGAAGAATTTATATTGATGTTAAATCATTGTGTACTGTGTGGTATGGTTAAGTGTTTGTTATTTTCTCCTGAGCAGATGGGAAAATTCTATATGTACTATGGAGAAGGTCCTTCTGAAAGTCAGGTAATAAAGTCAATGCTTCATGTAAACACCATATATGCTGGATTGTATAATTGTAAGTGGTACAATTAAAGAGGCTTATTTTACTCTATAATGGGATCATTTTAAAAGGAATTCGAAGATACCAAAGGGACAGAACTCTTTAGCTTAATTTGTAGAATTCCAAGGATTCATGGATAAACCAGGCCCACTTTCCATTAAATAAATGCTAATTAAGTATGCATGCTATACCATTCATTCTGTAAGATGCACACTAATTGAGAGATGCTATTATAAAATGTTTATATATTTGCAAAATCTAAATAAAAGAAAAGCAATGATTTTGCCCCCATCCCCCATAATAAACCCCCAAACCAAAAATTTAGGAGTTGAATTATACAACAACTATATGAAAGTTAGTAATGTACATGTATAAATACCGGTAGGCAGTCTGGTTTAAAACATTGTAAAATCAAGAAAATTTGGCATTGGAACTTTGCAAGTACAAAATGTATAATCAATACGTTTCCGGTTTAATAAGTAAATTATATCTAATTAAAAATCCATTTCCTTTAAAGATTTTTCTAAAAAGAATATTGGTTCTGTTTATTCAGCAAATTAACCTAAAGGAGGGCGGTAGACTAGGACTTGTTAAAAACAAGCTTTACAAATGAGATGTATGTCTTCTCATTCATATAGGAGTTACATGTCTTGTCAATACAATCCAGCAGCACATTTTGACTGAAAGCTTTTTGCACACTTTCATGGACACCAAATTGTTCCAAAGAACTTACTGCTTTTCTTTGATTCAAATTTGAAGACAGCAATCAATATTTTTGAGTCACATGACTGCTTTCTTAAGCTGTAGTATGTTCAGATGTTTATTTATGATATATATTTGTTCCTTTACTGTTCGTAAATTTTGTCTTAATATTTTATTTGTTAGCCATTATGGTAAAACTTCTTCCATTTTAGTCAGTAAATTAATGACTTGATGACCAATGTTTACACATGAACACACATACTCCTTCTGTGAATACTCTTCAGTTTCTGTGATCAATGCATTTGTGCCAATATTCAATGCATGTTATTTTTGTGTTGTCTTTTCACAACTTTTATGAATTTTTTCATCACTACAGTGTATATAATTTTACTCAGTAATATTGATGTATGTAATATATATGTCTACTTGTTATATTAGTTTTTGTGTATTTGTTGTCAACTTATATGTTACTGGAAACTTGTCTAAAAAGAACTCTGAGTTATCTTTGCATTTGTTTATTAGCCAAAAAAACCTGTCCAAACTAAACCCTGAGTAATCTTTATGCCTGTTTATTAGCCAAAAGTACCTGTCCAAACAGAATCCTGAGTAATCTTTTTACCTGTTTATTAGCCAGATACTGAATATAATGACCATCCCTGAGGACCATTTAAGTTTGTTTAGACATGTTTCATTTTAAATGCATTTCATGTAGACTATTTTAATGTATTTAATTAAATATTGTTACCATATATAAAAAAGAAAGATTGGTAGTTTACATTTCCCAGTGGAGAGGTTGTTTCTATAGTTTACATTTCTCTGTGGAGAGGTTGTTGCTATAGTTTACATTTCTCTGTGGAGAGGTTGTTGCTATAGTTTACATTTCTCTGTGGAGAGGTTGTTTCTATAGTTTACATTTCTGTATGGAGAGGTTGTTTCTATAGTTTACATTTCTCTGTGGAGAGGTTGTTTCTATAGTCATTGTTAGCTATGTTTTAGTGATTTTTAATACCAAGAAGATCCACTCTTTTGTTATTTAATTAATCACTTGATTTATGGTTGGTTTAATTACTAGTAAAGAGGCAAAAATAATTGAATTTGGTGAAGGCTTCTTAAAAACTGTAAATAAATAAACAGGTCTTATTTCATTCAAGATTTTCTTTTTTATATATATCTGAACACCAGCTAAATAAACACAAAATTTTGCCAAAATGACTAATATGAAATATAAATTTAAAGCTAATTTTGCAATTTTTTTTAATGTAGCATTATAAGAACTGTAAACTACCAAAAAGCAACAGGGCCTTTGTTTATCATCGGATAGAAGCAATTTATATTTTATCACATATTTTTCTTTAAAATTTTGTTCATTTGCTTATTAAAATGTTTTATTTGCTCATGAATTATGCTTTTTTTATTTTGTTTTGCTGCATGGACATTTATTTTTCTATAATGTACACACAGAATACATGTATAAGTAATCATACAGTAAAAATACCCATCATCAGAGATAAAAGAATTGATCCTGATGAACAAAGAGGTCAATTCAACATGGTTGTCACATGGTCAGCTGATTTAAGTCCAACCAATGAAAACCCCGGATTTATTCAGGATAGAGTAATAGTAGTACCACAGCATATGGCTACTGAAAGTTCAAAGACAATGGGAGACATGCCATTGGTTGACCCAAGCCAGTCTAATTTTGCTAAACATTCTGGCTCTGTGCATTCAGACCTTGGAGTAAAAAATCAACATGGAGACGATTTCTCCATTGTTTCATCAGAAAATATTGATAAAAATTCCTATAATCATGAAAGTGAAAAAACTCATGGAATGATGTCGTCTTCATTCCAATTAAATGCAAGTTACCAGAAACCCAAAGATAGTACTCAACAATTCTATGGGAAAAAGATAGGTAATAGTTGGAAATTTAAATCTAATGAAAAAGATGTGAGCCACCGGAAGAATATTGATGACTTTGTTGATGGGACTATCGTTTCAACATATCGAAGCGATTCAGTCAATGAAACAGTCAGTCAGTCAATGAGTATTTATCAAAATGAAGATGGTGCTTCTGTTTATTGTCCAGACCATAATATTGTTGATTCAGAAGAAGTCAATGGTGATGGAATATACCCTCACAGTATGATTGGATTCCATTCTATTACTAACCAACTTTCTCCTAAACATGCACAAAGTGGTGATGGGAATGTTCTACAGGCTTGTACACAACTTTCTGATAACAACAGACACCAGGCAAGACTAGGTGTTAAATGGTGTTAGTAGTTCACTCTATTGTCTGTAGTACCAGTGGCAGATCAGACAAAGTTTCAATATTAGAAATTTACTGTGATGGTACTATTGTTTTGGGGTTGTCAATTTTAATTCCATTTCATTGTTCAGTAAAACCAAGACTTACAGTTTCTCAGAAATACATATATTTTCCTTCCCATGTTTCTATGCAGAATTTGAAACTATGAATTTAAAAACACATGAACTGAAGATATCTTTCAAACCACATAAATTGGTATCCACAAATAAAAGTACTTTCATAGTGTATGAATGGAGTCATTTGAAAGAAATATTCATATCAATGTTAAGTGTTCTGTTATTTCATGCTTAAAACACATTTCTTAGAAATTTTCTTCTAAAACTGTGTATTGATGAATTTTTGTTAAAAAAAAACATTTTAGAGGTACAAAAATGTAGATTTGTCTGCTTGTTACATTTTTTATTGTCATAATGAACTATGAAATTATGAAACAACCTTATTAATACCAATGTTTTTTTATACCAAAATGACTAGAAATTTACACAAAAATTTAGATTTATATGGCAATTGTGTGGTGGAAAGATAGATACTTCAATGTCTACTCTTGATTCATTTTCTAGAATTGCTTCTATCAATTAACAAATGAAACCACCTTCACAACAGCTGAATATTTCAATCAAAGCTGCTACAGTGCTTCTAATTCCTTATTTCTATAAGCATACTGTAGGCAGATTAAAGTCTCATGTACTTAATAACCTAGCATTGCTAAAATAGTTTTTTTGTCTACAGATGTTTCTACCTCAATAGGTTTTATTTCACAAAAGTCCATTAACAAATGGCTTCACAACGAAGTTTTTGAAATGTATTTTTTATATATTAAGTACAAAATGTATTTAATGTACATGTAAAGGGAATTCTATGATTGTCTGGTTCAATAATCCTTTACTCAAACTTTTCATTATTTCTGCAATAAAACATGAAAGACCAAAAGTTATGAAACAATCCCCAGAATTTAGTTTATTTGACTCTGTATCTACCACTGGTTATATATTGAGTGTTTAGACAGTTACTAATAACACTATTAGTTATATATAGAGTTCTGTATCTACCACTGGTTATATAGTATGTGTTAAAAACAGTAAACACTTTTATTTCTATATAGTTGTACAGTAATACTATAATGTAATACTGTTGCACATTTAAATTATGATGGGTTATCTGTATTGAATTTGATGTACTGGACGTGTTTTGAGAAAGTTTCATTCACCTTTATGAAACAACTTAAGGTGTGTTCATCTGATGCCATTTTTGTCTAATTTGATATCACATTCATATCTTTGTTACATCAATATTTTACCACAAAATGGAAAATGAAATCATATCTAATAAACACACCTAATAGTTTTATCACGAATCTTTTCAGTATGTCAAATTCATTATCTGTGTGAATTCTAACAGCTTACCATTTCTAACCGCTATTAAGTTTTCAGAGTGTCTTGTTGAAGCGAATTATTGTGGATGTTTTGTAAAATATGTTTCTTTTTAGTTTCACATGTCTATAACGGGGAGTAATTATACGACAGCAAAAATTTGGCAGTTGTATTATGTTATTGGCATGTCGTCATCAATAGCCAACATAACAAGCCACAAGCGTCATAACCTATCTCTTACTATTATTGAGATATATGGGGTGATATGGAATATATGCCAGAAAGACATGATCCATATCTTGCATATATAACAAATATCCAAAAAAGGTTTATAACAAATATCCAAAAAAGGTTTATTACAAATATCCAAAAAGCCAATTTACGCATAAAGCACTTTTCTGGATTAACCTTCTTCAGACATGCTACGGGCCACAAAAAGGAAAATCAGTCAGACTAAATGAATTTAACATTCATGGACCAAATGACATATATAGTTCTTGATGTAATGAACCCCGATATGCCAAATATAAAGAAAACAATCAAGGAATTTTACAAGTTACAATGTTGGAAAGATGTAAACTGTATCTTTCCAACATGCTTTCTGGTATGAAAAAAAAATAAGAGGATACAGCTTAGACTTGGGGAATATGGATTTTTTACATGTTTGGGGTATGTATCCTTCTGTCGTATCTAGTAAGCACAACTTTTCCTTCCCTGCTAGTGAATTTTAAAATATATAAAGTTAAGGCATCATATATAGAAGATAATTACTATCAGATGCTTCCAAGGGAAGATAATTCAGCATAAATGTTTCAAATGCTTGGAACAATAAATGCAAGTACACAGCAGTGGTATCCTTTTTGAGCTTGCTTACAATATTTCAAGATAATCATTATTTTCTTTCAACACCCAATAAACAGCCAAGTTTATAATTTCTATAGCTTCATGGAATATAAAGATGACATTGTTTTGATCAGAAATTTGTGAGTACACCACTAATTGAAAAAAAAATTACATTTTCTATAAACAATGTACATCTACAGGTCACCAGTTTTAAACAACATGCTTTCTGGATTTTTTAACCAATAGCTGACTGCTACTTTAGTGGAGTTGTATGTTGTCAACTCTGTTATATGGTCACTTTTTATCCTTTAGAATTCAATGTTTTTGTTCCTTAATTGAAACAAGAATTTATTTCATTTCTGCACTCAACTGAAAACAATGATGAACATTTTTAAAAATGCAAGCATTCAGCTTTATTTATACAGTCTTGGTGTCAGGTGCTATTACATTGTTACTGATACTTAAGAAGTTTTAGCCTTGTGCATGGTGAAAGTTTATTCAAAATTGCAAACTTTAGTGAACTGTCAGTAATGGAGTCAACATACTTTTCAAGGACAAGTTTTGCTACTATAACTTTTTTATGACAATTTTATAAGGCTATTCAGGTATGAAATGGGCATAGAAAATGTTAAGCATCATATATAATCAAGAAGGATTTCAGAGTTACAGTTGATTTAAGTCTGCTATCATGGATTTTCAGTTTTCAAGGAAATATTAATATAGGTAGTAAGTAGAAATTTAAATTTGGAAAACAAAAAATGTTTTCTTCTTACTGGTAATTTTGCTTGAATTTTACAAGCTGTATTTTTTACAAACAGTACTGATAATCAATGAATGTTTATGAATTACTTGTACTAGTATTTATTCTCTCTTCATCACATTACTGTAAACAAAGAAAAACAAACTTGAAGAAAATTGATGAAAATCGGAATATTTTACAGCATCTTATCAAATCAATTAAAGAGCATGCGGTAAGGCATAAATCTAGATAAAAAAAACCTTATTCTTGACTTATAACATAGAATTTTCACAAATAACACATTTTAAAGCTTACCTGACCTAAAGGGCTAAAGAGTTATTGCCATTACTTTGTGTCTGCTGGCTATCTGTTTGGCAGTCCACAATTACAAATTAAACTTCTTCTCTGACATACCTGGGCCTAGTTTGTCTAATTTTTGCTGGGATGTTCATTCATTCTACAAAGGTTCAGTTTTTTTTTGATGATCTGAAAATCAGCATTTGTGCCAAGAGCAGATAATTCATTCTGATAGTTACAAACTACCAAGCAGATTGAAATGTTTTTTTTTCCTGATTGATTCTTTGATTGTCCTCTACATTACTTATGTTTTTCTTGCTGATCAAATATTCAAGATTGCCACCACATGCAGACATATTTTAACATTGGACCTTATTAGAAATCTGTTGAAATTTTTTCTTGTCTGATTGAAATTTCAGGATGGCCATCACAGTTGGACTTTATCACTGACCCTATGGGAAATTATTTAAGTTACTCACGTCCGAAATGGTTGTTGCAATGATTGGCCATGTGAATGGTCTTAAGTTAGTCCTCTTCCTGTCCTCATACTAATAGGAAAAACTTGTTTTAACATTTGACCAAATAGAAAAATTTTGATCCTATAGCAAATTTCTGCAAAGGTCTTTTTGGTGCCAGTTTAACATCAGAAAACTTAATTTGACATTAGGTCATATTGGAAAAAAATACAAACAACAGATTTCAGCATGTAACAAGTAATGTGGTTTCTAGTGAGCAATACAAGCTCATGGGATCTTCTGGTTCTTCAAATTGTGCTCAGGCTTTAGTTTAATTAACCATCTCAAATTAAGATTTTTCTTTTAAGTTTTTTTAAATGTAATTAGGTTCTTTGATTGGTTGGTTTAGGTGAAATATTTGGACATCTTCAGTTTTTGGTATGTAACGTAACTGAATAATAGTCATATCTTAATTCTCCTATCTTTGGACTTTGCCTGATCCTAGGGTTGTAACATATTGTGTTGGAAAAATACAGTTTACATCTTTAAACATTGTAATTTGTTAAATTCCCTGTCTGTTATCTGTATATTTGGCCTATCAGCAAACTGATCTTATTTTTGCCCTTACTGTCTCTGATGAAGATAAATCAGCACTTTACACACAACTAAATTTGGCTTTTTGTATATTTTTATAAACATATGTAAGATGTAGATCATATATTTCTGGCATATATTCCACATCTTTCTTTTAATTAGTTCTATTACCTCTTTATTTAACTAATATTAGTAATGTTGACAAAACCTTTCACTTCTGATTTAAGAGAGTTTTCAGGATAAATGGGTTTTCAAATGATTGTAATTGTTTGAGGTTTGATTCAGAAACTAAAAAGTAAACAGCAGTTTGTTTTTTCGATACAACCATCGGCAAATTTTGTAGGTCAGGTTTCTCATGGTTTTAGATACAACCATCGGCAAATTTTGTAGGTCAGGTTTCTCATGGTTTTAGATACAACCATTGGCAAATTTTGTAGGTCAGGTTTCTCATGGTTTTAGATACAACCATTGGCAAATTTTGTAGGTCAGGTTTCTCATTGTTTTAGATACAACCATCGGCAAATTTTGTAGGTCAGGTTTCTCATGGTTTTCATATGTATTGTATGTAAATTTTCAAATTTCAGTATATAAGGTATTAATAAATATAATAAAAAGAAAATTTGTGTTCTCTATGCAAAACATTTTTTGTCATGAAATAGATAAAACAAAAAGATTTTGGAAATCTTACCACAACATGACAATCTTAAGGACGTTCACTTCTCAGTTACAAATTAAATGGATCATAGTTTTTAAGAAACTCAGTAAGGGAACCAAAAAAACAAATGCAAAAAATGCTGATAGATCTTTGAGTTTAAAGCAGTAATTGTAGAAACCAAATTTTTCATGAAAATTAACTTGTCACCTTGGCTGGGCTTTACATTGATTTGTCAGTCCACCCTGGGAAGGGAAACAAACTAAATATTTCATGAAAATTAACCTGTCACCTTGGTGACATATTCATTGATTTGGAAGGGAGACAACTTTCATAAAATATTTATTTAAAAAACAAAATGGATTCTGAAAGTGAATGTTAAAAAGAAAGTTAAGGAACACAGGAACCAAGTTATCATTCCTCCTAAACTGTGAAAAAAGATTATCTGTTATTTTTTCAGATTTCTTAACCAATTATATTATAGTTATTATATTATTTGTCTCAGTAGATTTTGGGTTGAGGAAATAATTCATATATTATATGGACCAGCATTAACTATTTATTGCTGATAAATTTATTTTGTTTCCTTTATTTCTATAGATTTTCTGTACCTAATTTACATGTAAATGTTTTGAATAGATATATTAAGGCCTTTGTGGTAAGTTAAATGAGCTCTAGAAGCATGATACATTAAGCACGTAATATCACTGTAGATATAAAATAACATGCATAGAATGCATGACATTTTTATTAATGATATAACACATATATTTGAACCTCAGTGGTACATATCAATATGAGATGCAAACAATGTCCATTGTCAATATGATATGGTATTGACTTGTTTAGATTATACTGCCTGGATGTTAATAAGGGGTATTCTGAAATAAGTACATGGGGAAGGTGGGGCAGTAAGTTCTATCAAAAGCATTTTATGTAAATAATGAGGCAGTCGGGTTTGGTATATACAGAAAAAGGAGATGTGGTATGATTGTCCATGAGACAGCCATCCAAAATGTGAACCACAATTTATTTAAAAAATGACATAATAATTCAGTATTCCTCAGTTTTTAAAAAAGGTGCTTTCATTGTATTTATTTCTTGGATAGCTCTTATGTTGGCTAATATGGTAAGATGCATTTTATTTGGGCAGTCTTCATAAATGTCATTCTTTTCATTTAGTCATTTTAGTATTTATTCTGTTTTAATTTTGGGCCTAACCTGTTGAAATTCCAGATCATTATTAAATTACTAGTTGTTTGAAAGTGTTGTGTATAGCATGAACAGGGCATGAAAAGTTACCTCAAGCAGGAAAAATATTTTGTTTAAGTGGACTCAGTAGTAATATTTAAAAGTAGTGGTCCAACTAGCTATATATAGAAGGGTGCTTCACCCCTAGTATTCCTACCAACACCCTCTGCCCTCAGAAAAACTTTGAACAACCTGTGTTATTCTGTTATATTTCTGGCCAATAATAAACTCTTAATTATATTCATATATATACAGTCAAACCTGTATATAAAGGTCACTCTTGGGACCGAGGAAAACTGACCTTATAGGGGAGATGACTTTTTATTTTGGGATAAAAAACAAAGTTAAAACTACAATGGAAAAATTACAATATGACCTGATAAGACAGGTTTATACTTAACAGGTGACCTTTACAGTATGTTTAAATATAATACTATTCATCACCAAAACACACTGATAAAATGCCTTAAACCCAGTATTTCATAACAATCCCCTGCAAGTTGCTGTTTCACCATTGAATGACCTTTCTGGACACCCTGCCTTTCTGAATTCCTAGTTGGACCACTGAGATTAGAGAAAACAAAGTAATAAGATTATCATTTTTAGTAATAACTACATTTGTTATTAGAGTCTTATCAACTAATAATGATTACCTTCAGCTTTCTGTCACCTTCACTCTAGTATTAATTGCCTGCATGATTAGTAGTGATTAATTTTTCAGTTTTCATCAAAACTTAAATGAATTTTAAGTTTATAATGACTAATTTGAGAAATGAACTATGAGAAAATTTAAGTTATAAATGCCATTATTTAGGAGGAAGATGAAGTGTCACCAACTAATCCTACAGACAATGACTGTAAACAACTGTTTAAAGTGGCCAAACAACTAGGTATGTACCAATCCCAGACAATGACTGTAAACAACTGTTTAAAGTGGCCAAACAACTAGGTATGTACCAATCCCAGACAATGCCTGTAAACAACTGTTTAAAATGGCCACACAACTAGGTATGTACCAATCCCACAGAGAATGCCTGTAAACAACTATTTAAAATGGCCACACAACTAGGTATGTACCAATCCCACAGACAATGACGAAACAACTGTTTAAAATGGCCACACAACTAGGTATGTACCAATCCTAGACAATGGCTGTAATCAACTGTTTAAAATGGCCAAACAACTAGGTATGTACCAATCCCAGACAATGGCTGTAAACAACTGTTTAAAATGGCCAAACAACTAGGCATGTACCAATCCCACATACATTAATGGTAACCATCAAACAGACAATGACTGTAAACAACTGTTAAATGTGACCAAACAACTAGTTGTGTACCAGTTCCACATACAATTACAGTTAACAACTGTTAAATATAGCCAAACAATTAGGAATGTACCAAAGAAAATGCTCAGATTGTAACCATCAAACACACAATGATTGTAAACAACTGTTTAAAGTGACCAAACAACTAGGTATGTACCAATTCCAAAAACATTAATTGTAAACATCAAACAGACAACGATTGTAAACAACTGTTTATTGTGGCAAAACAACTAGGTATTCACCAATTCCACTGACAATGACTGTAAACAACTGTTTAAAGTGGCCAAACAACTAGGTATGTACCAGTCCTACAGACAGTGACTGTAAACAGCAGATGATAGTGGCCAAACAATTTGGTATTGTAAGGTCTAAAGCTCTTTTGGAAAGTACTTCCATATCAGTTTACTGCAAGAGTTTTTTTTCCATTATCTAACACTTCAGGGAAAGAAAAAGTCAGATATCAATGAATCAATGAAATGAAAATAAGACTTGAGAAGTTAAACATAAGGTTGTAGACAGAAGAGGAGAATATTTTACATGAAAAGTTTATTTTATAGCTCCTCCTGCAGACATAATCATTAAAACCTTGGTAAAGAAGACACCTAAACAAAGACTGCAGACAAAGGACAGATTTAAAGAAATGTATGAATTGGTAAGATTTACACACTTCTACAGGTTATAAGAGGAGCTTTTCCCATACTTTTTTTCATATGGCATAAGTTAAAAGTATAAATAATTCTTATTTCTATTATTCGTTTTCTGGGTGATAAATTATGTTACTTCAATTAGTTGGAACAGAGTAAAAACAGATGGAAGAAAAAGGATGAGAAAAAACTCCTTTTACCCATGTTTGCGAATAAGTCAAAGGTTAAGGTCACAGTAATTAAAAATTTTAATGTTATATAAATTTTGGTTCTCTTGGTAACTGGAACATCTATGTCCTTATGTAAGCTGAATATTTCTCTTGATTGGAGGTTATTTGGTCATAAGTAAAGGCTGTTTACTTGAAAAACAATATGTTTTGTCATTAAAGGAAAACTTGAGCGCTTCGTGCTCTTCATGCAGAAAACACATACAGATGGAAGAGATTGGCCTGTAGAATCTGTACACTTTGATTTTTTTTAGACAGTAGGTTCAAAATCACTTTTCTTAGAATATAAAAAAATTGGTTTCTGGGTTTTTATTTTGGGCCTTTTTGTCACATTCAACGCAAACTTTTGTAGTTAGAGAGTTTAAGGGAGGTAGAGGAACCAAATGACATTGGAAGGAATAAAAAAAAATTTGAAAATGATAAAATGTTTTTGGCAGTTAGTAATAGGTCATGATTCATGGTGCATTTAATTTGCTCATCTTGCCAGTTTAATAGAAAATAGTACCAAAGTTACCAACCCTATAATATATCTGAATTCCTGTATGAACTGTTAGGGCTCATTTATACTTCGTCGCGCAATTGTCACGCGACAACTCGCGACTGTCGCCCGAACATAGCGCGACTACCCCACGATGTCGCACGATCTTACCTGAGATTAAAACTTTTAACTAACTACGACAAGTATATACACCCAACGATTTTCACGTGAAGTCACATGACATCACGTAACGTCTCGCGACTGTCGCGCGATGATCGCTTTCGAAGTATAAATGAGCCCTTATGGTTAATAAATGTATCACAAAAAACCAAATTAAATTTGTATTGCCATTTCCTTGATTGACAACTAGGTCAGCAGTGCTTGAGGTCAAAATATTGAAATTACAGTTTAAAATACAATGATAAATAAATAAGCACCAACAGCAGATCCCAAAACTGTAAAACAAATAGGGGTCCAAACTGAGCTATGGGCTACTTCTGTATCAGAAAGAAGAGCCATAGAAATTTCTTGTTCTCTCCAGATATGTTTGATTCCATTCCCAATAAAACTGATCACCTGATATGACTTAAATAATACTGAAAGTGAATGTTGTATAAAAGCTAGCGGTTTTAACCTTATCAAAATTTACTGAGAAATGACAAAAAGAGAAACATTGTTACAAACTATATGAGTTATTGTCATCAAGTATTGTTTTATTTTATTTTTTTTGCACATTCTGATTCATACTTTTTTGTCTGATGGGTTTCGTTGGTAAGTAAAATATATTGCATTTCACACACAAACACATGAAAAACACATTACTGACCACTTAAAAGAAATCTAACATTGATATTTTTTGGTATTTTTTCAATATTATCTGAATATTTATGAAAAAATTATTTATGAAACAGGTGCTAGGTATAATGGCAAAAAGTTGTTATTTCTCATTTTTTTCAGGATATGGTACCTGAACTGAAGTCAGGATTGGGACCAGATTGGACTCCATTAATCGATGCCTTAATGAATGACAGTACAACTTCTGGTGCCAAGAAATTACATGATGCATTAGAGGTATTATCATTGATTTCATTTAGAATATTTTAAGGTTTTTGAATGAAATAATTTAGTATTGTTGTAAGACAATAAAATTGACAAAGTTGATATAGATTATGTTAATGTGATATGAGATGATTATTGTAGTATAAAATTTTCAGCAGTTTGTTTTGAATAAAAGAAACTGTTTTGTTTTATTAAGAATTGCATTAGTTTTTTTTTAGCTCACCTGCCCTTTAACATAGGACCCTATTGGAAATTTATAAAAAAAAATCATCTCATCTTGAACTATTTTCTCAAACCAAACTTTGGTGGAATTGTCAGTTAGTAGGTCTCTTCCAGAATTTTATCTGATGACCTCACCCACAAATCAAGATGGCCAAAACAGCCAAACTTATTTTAACATAGAACCCTATGGAAAATTCATTACAAAATCTTGTCTGGAACTACCTGCTCAGTTGAAAGCAAACTTTGATGGAATGGTCACCAGAGGGTCCCTTTCAGAATTACATAAGATGATGCCTCCTACAAAGAACGCTGACTAACCCAGACTTAATTTATTTTTTCGGATTTTATGGGATTTTCATTAAAAAAATCTTCTTCTGATCTAAAATGGCTTACTCTTTTGGAACTCGTTAAATTGAATGATTTTTAATGGCAGCTTTGTCTTGGCAAGTGTATACCAGGTGAGTGGATACAGGCTCATGGGAGCCTCTGGTTTGTAGTATGATTTGGATGCAAAAGTGTACACTGTAGCTCATTTTAAAAAGTGAAAGCACTTTGCACTTAAATGAGCTTTTGGTTTACAACCAAACAAGCACTCAATTCTTATAAACATTTTTCAATTCTGCAGAATGAAATGAATATAGTTTTGAAAGAATGAAATGTCTGCCACTTAGTGTCATCGCAGATGTTATGAAACTTCAAAATCCAAGTCAAATGATTACCTTTATTTTGACTGTTGGGATTCATTGCAACTTATAAATTATTTTGTTATTTTTTTTCACCATAAATAGTAATACATATTTTTTTTTTACAGGAAGGAGATTATTCCAAAACTGTGGAAATTTTATGTACTTGTAACAAAAGCTCAATGGCTGATCTCAGAGAAAGTTATAAAAAAGGTTTGTTTAATTTTAGAAGTTTAACACAGTTACATTGTTTATCATCACAGGAGACAAGGTATTACCTACACTTGCAACAATGGCTAAGACTGAAATAAAAACTGATTAAAGGTCTGGAGGATTGGAGGTCCAATCTGTGACATTCCGCCAAGAGAAAATAGACCTGATCATACTGGGGCCTCTGGTTAAATCAGAACAAATTATGGCTGTCATGATTATTTCGATTCTCATATGTAAAAATGTCCAAAAAAATGCTGTTGATTGATGATAAGCTTTTTGCAAATAATATTGTGACATCATTATTTTTGTGCATAAAACACATTGTGAAGTAATAGCACATGCAAGTCATAAAATTGAGATTTTACTATGGGTTAATCTTGTTGATTATTTTTTAATAAATTTGGATTATGTTTTTCCAACTAAAATAAAATGACTAGTAATAGAGAAGTATTCTGTATTTTGTAGAGTATGCTGTAAGTTTAGATAGTGATATCAAAGACAAAACAGATGATCCTGAACAAGCCTTATTACTGATTCTACTAAAGGTAAGTGGTATCAGGGATAAGATGGATGACCTTTGAACAAGACTTATTACTTATTCCACAAAAGGTAACTAATATCAAGGGTAAGATTGATGACCTTTGAACAAGCCTATTTACTTATTTTCTTAAAAATGCACCCATCTTAACATTCCTCGTGTTTATTTACAACATAAAAATAGGAGACGTGGCATGATTGTCCATGAAACAGCCCTCCACCAAATGACAGTCAAATTAAACTATTACAGGTCCCATTACAGCCTTCAATAATGAACCATACCATACCAGAATCTGTAAAAGGCCCCCCAAAATACAAAATGTGAAACCATTCTAAAAAGACGACAATCGACCTAATCTATTGAAAGAAATGGTGAAAGAATAACAATAAATGACTATATAAACAACAGCAACCACTGGACTACAGGTTCCTGGCTTTGGGCAAGCAGATGAAGTATGTGGCTTGGTTAAACACAGTATTTAATCATTGGACATACTGTGTTTGATGACATCTTGTGTTGAGAGGCTTGATATTTAATTATCAGGAATATCACCTTGAGCTAGCTTTAAGTTACTGTGAGCATTCATTGAAGAAGTATCTTCTTTTTGCATGAATTTTTGTTTTGTATATTTATTGTAATGCAGGTACTTTCTAGTTTGATTGGAAAGGGGAAGCTTTTAACGAAGCAGAAGAGAAAAACTCAATAATAATATTTAAAATAAAGAATATGTAATATATCCCAGAAAGACTGCTGTTTGGCTTTCAGTTCAAGGGATTCTTCTCCTATTTCTCAAGATCAGCAAAATCATCCCTCTTTCAATGAGGGACAACATTCTCCATTATTGCAAAATTGTACATTGGACTAATTTCTAATATAAATTTATTTTATACTTTAGGGATTGAAAAATGATTCAGGGAAGGTTGATGAAAAAACTGCAGAAAAAGATGCCGAACAACTAAATGAGGTAACAATATATAAGTCTAAGAAAAGTTTAAAAACAACCAAAACATTGTTGAAGTTTATTAATAGTAATATATACCTTGCATTAATTCACCCACTACAAAGGAATGGCATTTCACAGTAGCAAATTGCATAAATATGCATATGTTAGACAGAATTTTTTAGTTAGTAAGAAAATGGTTTCATTAAAATATCTGTAGATATAGCACTGTTTTTTTTTCCATAACATTCAACCTTGTATACCTTGTAGACTGTAAATTTTTCTTGTGTAAACAAGGTATTGATCTTATCCTTTTAATGGTGGAGATGAATAATTTCAGAACATTTTAACAATTGCGCCTGTTGTTTGAAAATTAATAATAATAATAAGGTGTTTTCACCCTTTTACAATTTTTAGACAGGAGAAGGTAGATGGTCCAGTCCATCTGGGAAATTCCTAAAGTTGCTAAGTACTAAGAGTATAGCCCATCTGAGAGTGGTACTGAATTTATATACAGTAGAAACTGGAGGGAGAGATGCAGTGGATGACATCAAGAAAGAATGCTCAAAGAATTATTCTGATGCAGTAGTTACACTGTGTAAGGTCATATTTTTGTCTTATCAAAGTTTTGAATCATTCTGTCGAATCAAACTTAATTAACATTATAAACACATGCAAAGAGATATTTTTCTGAATTGATTTGAGCCCAACTGCTTTAGATAGAAGATAAATAGAATGTCCATTAATAGACACTGATTATCTCCCATTATCCATCTTTTCACAATTTATATTTTAAGATTGCCAACATCTTATTATTTGTAGAAAGATATAAAAAAAATTTAAATATATATAACTCAATCAATCAAGTCACTTTAATTCAAATAGCATCAAACTATGAATATCTCAAGCCTCTATTAGTCTTATCAAGTTTTTTTCACATGTCATTAGATCTTTTTGGAGCGGAGGTGGGGAATTGCAAGAGCAACAGACATTTAGTATAATAATGTAATTGCTTTTGTTTCTTGAAAAAATGCATTCTGTTCTTAAAACCCTGGAATTTCCCAACTATATATGCCATGCACATGATTAATCTGGAAGTTGTACAATTGCAAGAGAAGGACAGTTCCTTGTAAAATTCTATTTGTCCAAATTTTCAAATACTGAACCAAAATGATAAACTAATTTGGATATTAAATGTAGAGAATATTGATATTTTGGTGTCAATTTGTTGTTAATGTTCTGGTCATGCCCCAAGTGGACCCATTCTTATGGAAATAAAAATATTGTATTGTATTGTATTGTAAATGGACATATAATTATACAAAATTTCAGATTGCAAAGTATATTCTAATATAATTCCATATTACAGCGAGTCAACTGTTAGATTTCCACTGTATGAGTTGGTGTTGATGAAAGAGATTTAAATTTTGCAATACCAAC
>JARWCS010344420.1:0-11378 GCA_034783895.1 Geukensia demissa | reverse complement strand
CAGATATAAGAATGCGAGTTCTAATTTTTGCGATTATCACTCAGTTGCAATATTCGCAATAATAAAAACATCACATTTATTTCTTAATTTACAGTATATAATAACGCAATTGCAACCAAACTCTGGCATCCTTGCCCACTAACATGACCAACCAAAAAGGCTGCTCCAGTTGAACTTACTAGGTATAACAGGATCCTATCAGAAATTCCCATAAAACCTTCCAATATACACAAACCAAGAAATCTTTGATCAAAATTGGTGGATGTAGGACTCACATACTTACGGAGGGGTAAAACTTAATGTCACCATCCACTCAACGTGAGGGGCATAAAAACACTTTGTTTAGTATTCATACAAACCTGCCAGCCATTGCCCAACAACAACATACACTGTAAAACATAAGAGAAATATTTTGTCAGCTACAGAATACTATAAACATAATTACAGGAACTAGTTACAAACAATATTCCCCAATTATTTATTGGGAGGTTAAACTGATACAGGGTTGACTTGCAAATAATTTGCAAACTTGTCTCACTGGATTTGAAGGGTATAATCTGGAGACTTTTGTGAACAATAACTGAACAACTGTTAGAAGAAACTGTACATACAAAAGAGTTTCCACAAAATGTAATTAAAGTTTTACACTTGCAGCAAATGGTCATGTAAGCTATTACCCTCACTTAATGTTTGTCGTCTGGCCACACACATTTACGAAAACAAATCTTCTGAAACTGCATGTCAAATTGAAACCACAATTTGGTGGATCGGCTCCACTTTGTGGATCTTTGACTGTAGTCTTAAACAACTGAGCCAATATCCACCAAACTTTGTGTTCTTAAACAATTTGTCTGACATCCACATATGCCAACTGACATGACTGAGATGGCCATTATTACAGTCTCCACCCTATTGAAAACTTACTTTAAAATCTTTTTATCTTTATATCTTATACTGAGCCAGTTGCAACCAAATGCTGGCATCCTTGGCCAATCAACAGAAAAGTTGGCAATAGGTGAGCTTATAACAGGATCCTATAATAAATTACCTTTAAAATCTTCTTTACTTAAACTATTTAGCTGGTAGCAAATCTTTATGGAAAGGTCCACTAAAATTTTGTGGAGTCACTTTCAGGTGAGAGAAACAGCCTAGTGAGCCACTGGTTTTATATTAACAGTCGTATAGTATAGCTTTTTTCTTAGCTTTTAATTTTTTTTTCAGATCATTGAAATCCACAAGAAAGCCTGCATTGGTATGTTCAAGGAAGTTTGTACTGGCATACAGATGAAACATTGCATGTGATAAAAATAGCTTTGAAGCTTATATAGAAATCCAAATTCTACTATGTGATCTAGAAATCCATTTTGTCTATTGAAATCCATTTATATATGTAGAAATCCATAAGTTGATGATTATTTAGCTTGCTTCAAGAAGATTATCTTTTAAAACATGGAAAAAGATTTGACCAATCTAGTTTCTCTTCCTGTTGTTCTTACGTCCGAGGGGAATGAATTTCAAGAAATACATTTTGTTGACAGTGGTAGTGGTCTCCCTTTGGCAATGAATATAATAGATTTGAATATAACTACACAGCAAATTAATAACCAGGAAACTGTTGCTTGCCAAGATTCAATGTCTGCAGAATCAGACCAGGTGTCTCTTTCTGACAAAATGATTGGAGAAGCTAATGAATTAAATAATGCAAAGTTGAATTTGAACCAAAATCTGAAAGAATTCAGTGAAGAGAGTGGAAATAAAGAAAACTCCACATTAAACATTCTTACTGCAGAAGAAATTGTGCACTCAGAGCCGGTTAATAAAAGTTCTATGATTGAAGATAACGAGTCTGAACATACTTATGTTATAGGTCCAGCAAATGAAAATCAGGAAAAAGGTTTTTCTGAAAAACCTTCACAATTGGTACCTGTCTTGGAAAACAAAAAAACAAGAAATTTATTTGAGAACTTTGAACCTTGTAAGGAAATGGAAAGAGATAAGTTGATCGATAATTCTGAGAACAGTGATGAGGTAATATCTGATAGGGATAATGGAGACAGTGAAATGGGAATGTTGGAGGATGCCCTTAAAAGTGACTGCCTAAAAACAAAACTTTCTGTTAAGTTAGTACCATTGGATAATAAAACATTGTCCATGTATCAAAAAATAGGAAAAACAAAGAAATCAACTCAGTCTAAATCACCAGAAGAGAAAGTGTTGATATGTAAGAAGGAAGTCAAAATAGTTCGGGGAAAAAAGAAGAAAAGGAAAGTAAGTGTACAACTATTGAGAGAAATTAACAAACAACCTGCTAAAAGGTTTTCAAAGGTCCCAGAAGCCAAGAAATTGTGGAAGAAAATTGAAAAGATGGAGAAGACTGGTGTTAATTGGAAAAAACGACAGGGAAGGAGGGCCATTGAAGGGGAGGTTCCCTGTAATCTTTGTGATTATGTAGCAAAGCAAAAATCCCATTTACAAGCTCATCGGTCGGTTCATGTGAAGCAATGGAAAACTTGCAGCTTTTGTAAATTTCAGTCAAGGTCTGAAACTAAGATGATGGAACATGAAGCACGGCACACTGGCGACAAACCATTTAAATGTAAACACGAGGGATGTGACTATGCAGGTGTATGCAAAGGAGATCTGACTAAACACCAAAGGAAGCATGCAGATGACAAGCCATTCAAATGTCCCCATTGTGACTTCGGGACAAAATGGCCGCGAAATATTCAGCATCATTTGTTGACACACACTGATGAACGGCCTTATGTTTGCAAGCAATGTGGTTATGCGTTTAAAAGACAGAGTGATCTTAATTACCACATGTATCGCCACAGTGATATTAAACCAATCAAATGTGAGCAGTGTGAATTTAGATGCAAAACTAACTTTGAAATTAAATGTCATATGTTGAAGCATAGCAATATTCGATACTTTAAGTGCCCACACCCTGGATGTAAACAAGAAACAAAAACAAAGTCTGATTTAACAAAACACATGAAGGTCCATTGTAAAACACTAGACTTTGTTTGTGATTTGTGTGGAAAGGGATTCAAAACAAAGGGGTCAATGAAGAAGCATCAGTTACGTCATTCAGATGAACGTCCATGGAAATGTGATCTCTGCAATAGACGTTTTAAAATTAAACCTGCCCTCAGGAATCACATTAACATGCATGCTGGATATAAACCCCATTCATGTGAAGTATGTGGTATGCTGTTTGCAAGTTTATCAAATAAAAGAACCCATATGAGAGTACACTCAAGCAAAGACAGGTCATTGAAATGTCCAATTTGTCCATACCTTGGTAAAACACAAGACCATATACTATCACATATAGGCACTATGCATGGAAGTCAATATGCATATTTTTGTGAGATTTGTAAAAAGCCCTTTAAGAGGTACCACCTTTTACAAGTTCATTATCCAAGATGTCATACTAAAGAAGAAATGGCTTTCATGGAAAGTACTTTCCAACTGAATATTCAGGCAATCAAATCTGAAGCAATTGATGAGATTTCAAAAAGTGAGCTAGCAAAAAGAAATGCTGATTTAAATTGGGACTGTATTGTTATCAAAGATGAAAGATGTGATCCAGAGGAAGACCAAAGTAATACAAATGAGGACTCAAAGATGGAACAAAATCAAAATAATAATGAGAGAAATAGTGAGGGGGTGGAACAAGTGAATGGACAGTTGGATATCAATGGGCAGAACAGTATATTGGAAGACCCCAAAACAGACTTTAAAACAGCTGACTTAGAATACCTAAATAAATCTAATGAATCACACAAACCTGCTATACTAGCTCTCTATGATGGGTTTAGGTTACCATTAGCAACAACAGGATTTCACTTCAATTTCATAAAGAAAGGGAAAAAGACAAAAGCTTGGTTTATGGACCAGAACCTAATGGATGAAACTGCTAAAAAGCGACATCAGACATATTTAAAGAGAAAACAAGAAGAGGTTCTTTATGGCTATTATAGTTCTAAACGTAGGAAGCGCACAACTGGTAAAACATCATTGTCTAATGGCCCAGCAGAACGATCTAGAAGAAAGAATATAACAAATTGTTTTTCAAAAAACAGCAATGCAGAAACAACTGGCTCAATGAAAAAGACAATGCCAAAGATTGTTATTTCATCAGGCTCAAGCCAAACACAGAGAGTAGAAGCAGAAAAATTGTTGAATATTAGCATAAAGAAGTCAATGTCAGAATTCAAAAAATCTAAAGCCAACTCTCACCCAGACCAAAGGTCACATAGTTCTGGAAAATCCATCAGTTTAAAAAAACAGGATACTGAGGATTATGTTGAGATACCAAAGAAAAGAACCATAACAGAGAAGAGAGTTGAGAACCATACTGTTCATAAACAAAACTGTAATTCCAAAATAGATAAAAATTCAAATGTAAAAAGTTCTCTTACTTCAAAATCTGTTACTCAAAAAGTAAAATCTGGACAGAAACCAGTGCAAGGACAGTTGTCCACTATACGTAAAACTGATAAAGTTAGAGGTAAAGCAGCAGGCAGGAAGCCAAAACCAAAAGTGCCAGGGAGAAATTTAACAAAGTCAAATGAAAAACATGGAAGAAAACAAAATTTAAGTGACAACAAAATATCAGTACAAACCAAAAAGTTGAAAGAAAAACCCCAACAGAATGCTTCCAAGACACAGTTAGCTAAGGCAAAGCCAGGGAGAAAACCAAAGGCTGATCCCAGTATGAGCATTGCTGCTCAGAAACCTAAAGGAAAACCTGGAAGAAAGCCAAAAACGAATGATGGCAATTTTGTCACACCGTTGCCTAAAGGCAAAGCAGGAAAAAAGCCAAAAACAGTAAAAAAATTATCAAAAATTAGCTCAGCCAAGTTGAAGGGGAAGAAAAGCAAAGGGTCTAAGGCTACAACTAACCTTAAAGTCAAACTGACAAAACCTAAGGGAAAACCTGGAAGAAAACCCAAAGGTACATCTATTGTTCAAGTAATAAAACAAGAAGCAGTGGACGATTTTGATCATATTACATCAGCAATTGACACACTTATTGAAAACCAAATTACTAGCTACAATGCTGAAACAACCGTAAGTCAGGATGTTTCGCTCTCATGTAACTTTGAAAATGCAGCCACTTTCAATACGGATGGTGGTCAGGCTACTCCAGCTAATGCACACCTAGTCGATAATAGTAAGCAAGTTAATTCATCACTTTCTGACAGAATTAAGACCTCTAAGAGAAAGTCAACAAAAGAATCTGATAAATATCCAGGGAATCATAACCAGCCAAGTAATTCTCAACCAACAGATTTAACAAATCAAGTTGTAATGGCAGACAGTGACGCTAGCGATTACGTGGTGTATCCAGATAAGCCAGTTAAAAATTCACACTTAGGAAAACGAAAAACTGGAAAGAGATCAAGTACAAACGAAAAGGAGGACACTAACACTGATGATGATGTCACAAAGAAAAGGAAATTCTTTACTAATAAGGGAATTACTAATAGTTTAAAAAACATACAAAGACCAAATCTATATTCTACTTTACTTCAAAATCTTACATCAGCTGCAAGCACAACAAGTAATGGAAGCCAAGTTATAGACCATTCAAATCAAATGAGTGCCAAACCATCTCACAAACGACTCACATCTGTACAAAATCTACCAACAGACATGCTTAAAAAGATAAACTTTAGCTATAAAGATGATGGCATACCAATTAAAAGAGGGAAAAAGATGCCACCACAAGCTGAAGTTGTAATTGACAATGCTGAAGAAATGGATTCTCAGGATGCAGTTTATCCTGTGTCATTACAGACTATTGCTAATATGGACTATAATGAACCAGGATCGCCTGTTACTATTAAAGAAGAATTTACCGATGATGTCAATGAATCAGAAAATGGAAGCCACAATGGTAAAGGATTATGTCAGCTTAATGAAGATGAAAACAATTCTGTTGTTGATAAAAATATTGAAGAAGACAGTTCTGTTGTTTCATTTTGTGATGATGTCACTGCAATGAGAAATTCATTTCATGTGCAAATTGATAGTAACTTCATGGGAAGTGTTGTTTCTGCAGACCAAATAAATAGTTTTGGTGAAACAGGAGAACTGAACATTTGTGAGCCTTCTCCTGTAAACCATTTAGGAATTACAATTCAGAATTCAGTTGCTAGTACATGTACTGAAAGTCCTGTTGGGGACAGTAGCCAAGTGAGCAACCGGAATGTTGTTGTTCAATTAATAGAGCCCCTTGATGACAACAGGGAGATCTTTTCTAGAGCTGTGGATGGTCTGGCTGAAGACCAGTCATTAAATGATGATACAACAGAAATGAGTGACAACAGCTCTCCAGTGAAAAAAGAACCAATGGAAAAAGACCTATGATATTTTAAACTGTGTAGCTCAGCTTCTTTTATGTTCAGGTGATTCTTCAAAAAGAACTACTTTTCAAAACAGTTCTATCAAATTTTTTTTAAAAGAAAATTGTGAGCAGATCAATTTTTTTCTCACATATTATAAATGATAAAGATAAAGTAAATGATGCTTTAATAAATTATTTGACTATTTTACCTTTATAAAGTTATACTGTAAGGTTTTTGCAGTTAAGCTTTATTGCTCAACAACTTGACACACAATCATATTTTCTTTTGTAATATATTAATGATAACATGGTATGAATATTTACAAATATGATATAGAATTTTTTCTAATATTTAAAAAATTTTCATTCATTTCCCTCAGTTTTCCGAAATTTAAATGATAGTAAAGATAAACTTAATAGAGTTATCAATTTTTATTTATACAAAGAACAATCAGAAGCTTTATTCATACATTCCAACTTCAGAAAATAATTGATAGTTTTGGTGGTACTTGTATAAAGCATCAGAAAAATTAGTGTTTCAAATTGTTAAAAAAGTAACGCTTCCAAGTCATTAGTATAATACAGATGTATAAATATGTTTAAGCAAATTTTTTTTTCTCAAGTTTTCCTAGGTGAAATGGTTCTCCAATATCTATACCCAGAAAACATTCTGTTATAAATGAGAATACAATTACTTCATTACAAATGTCTAAAGATAACTTGTTGATTGTTGGGAAAGATTGTTTCATTTATAATTATAAAAAGAGGTCAGTTCTGTAATTGTATTCTTTGATTTGTGTTGAAATTTTCATGATGATTTAATTATTTTAATAAGATTAGTATTTTCCCTTCTCTATTACAATTAAATCATGAATGAATAATACAGAAATTGACAAAGGGAAGAGATTTTGTTGGTCAGGAAATGACACACTTGTATTTGTATGTATTTGTTTTAGTGTATTTTTTTATTTAATGGAAATCCAGAGAAATCCCAAATTAAGATACAATGTAAGATGAGGGTATTTATATGTGTTTATTGTTTTTCTTATTTAAAGTTGTATGATTACCTGCTTAATTTATTATCACGTATATAGGGTATAAAGGGAGAACACTAGAATTGTTATCAGCTTTTCAAACACCTTCAGTTTTTTCGATTACAAAGCTTTAGAATAGTTTGCCTGTGAATCCAAATTTTCTTTTCATAGGTTTATTTAATATACTAGTATTTAAAATGCTATTTGTAAATTCTGTTACAAAATTCTGTTACAATCCCAATCATTTCTTCATTAGCTTTTAAAGAAAGAAAAAGTTTCTGCAAAGAAAATAAAAAAAACAAAATAAACCTGTTTCTTGCCAAATTTTTAAACTTATATAACCCAAGTTTATTATTGTTGAACATGTTGAACAAATATGATGAATTTTGTTATGTTGTATGTCCATCTTCAAGGAGTAACATCTTAAATTATTTCGTTATGCTATATATACATCTTCAAGCAGTAACCTCTCAAATAATTTTGTTATATCTGTATCTTCAGGAGTAGCCTCTCAGCAGTAGCATTACAACTTAACTCAGAAAGGAGATTGTCCAAGAAATATTATGAGATATATGTCTCTGCCAAGAAATATTGCTGATGTGGCATTAAACAACAATCATAAATATTTGTCATCTATTTTGTTTAAAAATTCCTCGACATTATGACAACTAATAAAACATAATTATCTTATCATTCTTAAATGGAGCAAGTTTTTTTCAATATTGCTATATGTGATATATATTGGCAAACTTTTTAATTGGAATCCTACTAGTTGTTTTGTTTTTTGTTTTACTAGATTATCTCTACAATTAACTGGATTGTTTAATTTCAGTCAAATCTGTATACAGTCAAACTTCAGTCACTCACACTCTAATGGCTCAAACATTTTGGTAATATTTACTTTCTTTCTGTCCCTTAAGAGTCTCTTGTGCTTTCAATCTCAATTTTTTTAATGGTCCTCGAAATCAAACAGTTTTAATTAGTCCCAGTTTGTTGAAACAGTCAATGTTCTTCTGTATTTTATAAACTCTGCTATTAAAAAAGAGTGAAGGTTTTAAATACTGTAAATTCAGAAATTATTGCGATGTTTTTATTTTTGCGAAAAATGCGACAAGATGAGAATCACAAAAATAAAACCTCGCATTACTGTTATAGTAAGTTGCATTCTATTATTAGCTATAAGCTAATCGCAATAATAAAAGTCGGGATTTTTGTAGGCAGTCAAAGATTCGCAATAATAAATGCACGCAATAATTTCTGAATTTACAGTAGCTTATAATATAGTCGAAATATTCATTTGTTGTATTACTGTTTAGGATTATATGTTTATGATTTGTTTTACACGTGTCAATATTTTTTATTTTTATGTGTATTTTTTAATTGTTAGTGTGAACTCTTTAAGAACCTAAATAACTCAGCTGTTTTAAGCTAATCTGTTTGTTACTGTTTTTAGAATGTTAGAATTTAAAAGTATCTATTACCTATTGGTAACTGGAAATCCATGAAAATCTTTTTACTCTTGATTTTATGTTTATGACTGTCGTGCTAGAACTTTAAAATAAAGTTGTCTTTGTATTGAATAACCAATGATTGTTTAAAATAGACCCTTCTGTTTTAGCTCATCTTACCATTGGCCAGTGACAGTGTTTAAACACCCTTATTGTTAAGGTTACCAAACCAATGTCCATGTTAGCTTTTGTCATCAATTGGTATCCATCATCCTGCTGTCTATTTAACATTCACATTTTTTATCCACTGGGCCAAATTAAAAAGAAACCAGGCAGAAGCATCTATGGTCTGAACCCTATCTTGCTTGTATTGTCCTCATCAGTTTTTAGCTCACCTGACCTAATGTGAGATTCTTCTGTCCGTCAAAATCTGCTTCTAGAGAACCACTTAATAGATTAAAACCAAAACATGATGTGGTTGTTCCTTACCAGTTGCTGACCAAGAGTTGTTACTTGAGTGCCGATCTGTCGTCCAGTATGGATGCCAATGGGGGACTTTGATTAACATAGGACATTTTGGTGAATTTATACAAAAAATCTCTTTTTTGAGAAGTGCTGATTGGATCAAAACCAAACATGGAATGAATGTTCCGCGCAAGGTGCTAAACAAGTGTTGTTACTATGGTGCCAATCTGTCATCCAAGATGGCTGCTAACATGGTTCTTGGTTTAATAAAGGATGGAAAACTCATATAGAAATCTGGAGAGCGATTGAATTGATAGAACTTAACCTGGTATGAATTAACATGGTATCCTACAGGAAGTAAATACAAAACCGTCTATAGAGTGGCTGAAAGCATTGAAACCAAACATGGCATGAATGTTCTGTAGATGGCGCTGATCAATACTTGTAAATGTTAAACTTTGTTGTCGACCCGTCATCCAAATAAAGAATTTAGTTTAACAATGAACCCTTTGAGAAAATACAAAAATCGTCTCGAAAATGGATTAATGGATTTGAACAAAAATGTGAATGTTCCCTACAAGGTGCTGACCAAGTGTTCCTGTGTTGGCGGCCTGTCTTCCAACATGGCCACCAATAGGGCACTTATTTTGACATAGGACTCTATTGGATATTAATACAATCAGTGTATAACAAAATACCAATTTTAATTTGATGCACTGTATGGCCATTGACAAGTCGTCAGCAGTGCTCGAGGTCAAAATGTTGAAAATCCCGGTAAAACAATAAGCACAAACGTCAGAATCAAAAACTAAACAAACAGGAGTCTAAACTTAGCAAAGAGCTACCTCTGCATTAGAAGGATTGGTCTGTCTCTAGAAAATGGATGAATAGATAAAACTGAACATAGCATGAATGTTTCCTACAATGTGCTGACAAAGTGTTGTTACTTTGTTGCCGATCCGTCATCCAACATGGCTCTTTGCATGAACTTCTAAAGAACAACTGAATGGATTGAAACCAAGCATGGCATAAAAGATTCTTACAAGGTGCCGACCAAGGGTTATTTCTTTCTTGATCCGTCATCCAACATGGCCGCAGGCACAGGACTCGCCTCAACAGAATGGATTCGATCTTAAGTCATCTGGTCTCTAAATAGCCATGTGAGCTTTTCTCATCACTTTGCGTCCGTCCGATAAGAATGACAAACAATCTTCTCTGAAAGGGCTCGGTCAGTTTAGATTTTTGAGAATTTGATGGAATGGTCCTTGTATGGTCCCCTTCCAAAATGGCAGCCGTTTCTAAGAATAGAACAAAGGGGTGGAATATTTTTAAATCTTGTCTGAAACTACTGCGCCAATTGCATTCCAATTTTTTTTTAATGGTTTTCTGCAAAAATTTTGTCCGGGCATCCCCGCCCCCAACTAACCGAACTAAAGTTAACATAAACCCAATGGGAATTCACTTCAAAATCTTCTTGTCTGAAACTACTGAGCCAAAGTTGCAACCAAACATTGGTGGAATTTTGTCCAAGCAAGATGGCTGCTACTGCCAGACTTAGTTTAGCATAGGACTCTATCGGAAAGTTCTTCCAAATTATGTTCTGCATTCTTGTCTGTCAATTGAATTGGCTGCAAAATAGAAAGTTGTTGCGTAATAGGACTGTAATGAAAATTCAGTTTAGAATCTTATATGAAACTACTGAGCCAGTCGTCCTTTATCAAAATTTTGTACAACATTCCTTCCCGGTAAGGATCAGTGAGAAGTCTCTGTCAGGTGTGCTTAAGAGGCTTCTGGAAGCCTCTGGTCCGATTCATTGACAACGTCAAGAAATTATTGTTAAAAAGTAACAGACGCATCTTCGCAAGTCAAGGGTTTCGCTCGGTTCCTCCCTCATTACCAATGGCTAGCGAAGATGTAACAGTTGATACTAGTTCATTATAGTCGATATCAGCCGCAGTCATGAGAATCCATTCTGATCTCATCTCTCTCTAGTTTGCAGTGTAGTGTTGTGTGTTCTTTGTTTGTCTTTCGTTTCATTTTGTTGGCCATGGTCTTGTCTGTCTTCCGACTTAA
>JARWCS010344409.1:0-11379 GCA_034783895.1 Geukensia demissa | reverse complement strand
TGAAAAAAAAACATAGTTAAAACTTATGCTCATGCAGCTGAGTACCAGATTGGGCTGTATTCATTGAGATACATCTGTGTACCAAATAATGGTCTAGGACATTGAAACATGGTAAATAAATCTTAGAGCAAAATCTTAGGCACATGCATGACTGAGAGTGTGGGACCATGAGATGGGTACCAGATTGGGCTGTATTCATTCAGACGCATCTGTATACCAAATAACGGCCTAGGACACCGGAACATGGTGAATAAATCTTAGGAACATGAATGACATAGAGGGTGGGACCAAGAGATGGGTACCAGTTTGGGCTGTATTCATTAAGATGCAACTGCATATCAAATATCAATGGCCTAAGACCACCGAAACATGGTAAACTAAATGAAGAAAATGTCTTACTGGACTAAGACTGAGGGACTTTATTGTTTCCATGGAAACATCATTGATTAACTACAAGATATGTCGGAATAACTAAATGGCCACCAACCTTCACTTAGGAATGTACAATTTTTAAAATCCAAGGGCCATAATTCAGACAAAATTCAGTGAAGTAAAACATCATAAAAACTGCAGGCTCATCAAGCTAGACATAGATACCAAAAATCAGTTTAATATCTGAGAGCAGGTGGGGAAAAAGTCATGAAAACTGTTTGTTGCATGAAATTTTCAAAATCCAAGTGCCATAATTCTGGAGAAAATCAGGTTTGTGAAACAAAATGCACACTCGATCTTTAACTCATCAAGTTAGACTCACAAACCAAAGATCAGTTTAATATCTGGAAGGGTGTGAAAAAAAACTGTTTGTTGTGGAACAAAGAAATGATGATAAGGCCTAAGGGTAAAGCCGATATGCTCCACCCACTTAGTAGATCCTCCTTAACAGGCCTAATCACAAACTTTAACATGAAAATTTCAAAGACCATGACTAAGCAGTAGGGAGCGGTCGGAATTTCATAATAACCATGGAAATGGGATAGAACATTTCTTATACATCTGTACATCGACTGTGAATAAGGTCATATGCAAGTCATAGCCGTGGAACACATGGCTTGGTGATGAAAAATCCAAGGTAAAAAAAATAGCAAGCCTATGTCATGACATGCTATATCTCCTATTTCTAAATCTACAAGACACATCTCAAGTTGTACATCTATGGTCCTATAAGAAACAAACAGGAGGCAATGATTCCAAATATTGTCTCCTCCCCAGATTGATTTTATAACAAGTTTGTGTCAACATATGTAGGTGACTATAACCTCATTTATTTAGGTTTGATGTAAATATGAACCTGACTTAATGAAGCATGAAATGTAGGTTGACTTGACCTATTTTGTGTGGTATGCTGACAGACTGCTCAATATGAATCAGCACATCCAGCTACATGATGTTAGTGCATGCGGTATCTGAGATATGAAACTAAATCTGAGTCAATGACACATGGCATGTAGGTCAAACTGACCTTATTTGTGTTGGATTCTGGCAGACTCCCAATGATGTATACAGTATCTGAGACAGAAGTCAGATTTAAAACTAAACCGAAGTCAATGAAGCATTAGATGTATGTCTAACTGACCTTATATTGGTGGGATACTAAACTCATTTGGGAGGGATGCTGACAGACTCCCCAAATTGTATCAGCACAACCAGCAACATGATGTTAGGGCACACAGTATCTGAAATAAGGGTTTAGGTCAAACTGACCTAATTTGGATTGGAGGCAAACAGACTCCACAAAGACGCATTAGGACTTCCATGTGGTAGGCCATGAAGTACCAGAAATGGTATCGGAGTAAAATTATAATAGTTTTTCGATCAGGAAATTAATATTGGTCATGTGACCTAAATATTTTTGCAGGTTGTCAGAAGCATCTTGAATTAATTGCATATGAAAATTAATAATATAGCTCTTTCAGTTTCTGAGCAATGGCTGGAAATATGAACCCTGTGGGTACTTCAACAGCCCCCTCTACTTCAAAGAGGCAAACTAAAAAATTCTTGCCAGGACATAACAACATGCTAAAAGAACTCTGATTTGACCTTGAGGTCAAGGTCAAATGCTGGACAACTTTGGGCAACACACTGACACTTCATGATACAACCATGGTCCAAGTATGCTAAGCTAAAGTCAAAACAGAAAAGTTCTGGTTCAGACACAACTGTATGAGAAGAACAAGACAAAGCGGAATTCAGGGTAAAACTCCTTTCGATAAAAACATAATGAAAAATAACAACACCTATTGTAAGCTGCCATGCATACTGAATAGGATTGCTGGTTTGTAAGATTGTTTCACTTGACCATCTAGTTGCAGGTAGTAAATGCATCTAGGAAACACACAGTAATGAATTCTTCATTATCATCTTCAGCCAATGATTTTGCAATAATAGCCTAAGGGGTGATCCAGTTTGGTATTTATTTCATCACCTGCAGGTGTTTACAAATGATACTGTTTGTTTTTTTTAATGATCTGACAGCTTAACATGATAAAACAACAAGAAATGAAATATTCATTCCAACAATTTACAATCAAGATATTGTAAGACAACAATTATTACTGTGAAATGGGATATTCAACATGTGTCAAAATAATTTGGTAGTACTTGCTTGAGATAAATATTTTAACATCCAAACATTGTCTGAAAACAGTCAAATATCACTACTTAGAACATTTTCCCAAATAAAGATTATCATTATTATGACCTGTTAAACTGTATTTCTCTTAAAACAATTTACATTAAAACCTATAAAACTGTCTCTGAAAAGCCACATAATTAATATTCTGTCATACACATGCATTAAAGTATAAATCTTGAGAAATATTTTTTTTTTCATTTAGATTTTTAAACAAAAACAGTCTTTATTGCACCTTGTCCTTTTCAAAGGTTATCTGCACTTAGGAAGTTACTGCATACTATGAGAAGAAGAAGAAGTTTTATTCCAATCATATGGCCCTCGGGGGACATATGAATTACAAACAATGATTAAACCGTAAGAAACAATCCCTGATATGACCCCTGCTCATAGGAAACCTAATTTACTTTTATTTTACACTCAATGAATACGACTGATACTATCATCAGATATGGAACACTGTCTTTTACCTATTCATGCCAGAAATGGACTTTTTAATTAAAATCTTACTCAGACTGTACCATCATTATATTATCTGATCATGCAACTACTACACCTTCTCATGTAAAATTCAAATGATCAAGCCTATTGATTCCTTCATTATTTCCCTCCTGGCTAGTAGGATACTCTGGTATCAATAAACTGCAAAATAATCATTTAACACCAGATTCTTGTGTGAGAAACATTATCCCTAATTATTTGCTGTAGTATAATTGTCCAGGAAGTATTTGATACAAGGAAAATTTATAAGGCAGGCATGAAATCTCTCACTACAACATGTTATCAATACCTTTGAGGTCTGTTCCATCTTTATATTGAGTCTGACAGATCCAGATTCTACATACAACTCCATTTTATCCAGGGAATTATCTGTTGATGTTATAAACAATAAGCCATGTTGCTGTGTGGTTCGGAATCGTAATGATATATCCTCAGTTTCTGTTATTGATAAGTCCTCCATTGTTATCTTTAGAAACTGAGTTCCATCAAATTCTAGTGTAGTGGCAGCTAGAAAAAAAATTTTTTTACAACTTACTGATTAATAAAATATAATGATTTTTTTCAACATAATAGAAATTTTATACAAGTAAAATTACAACTCTCTCTAAGTAAGGGAGGTGTTACTACACTGAATAATTAGTCATCAACAGCATCATGGAGTAACAGCTTTACACTAATCCATCCGAGTACCAAATCCAGCAGGTATGATCGTATAAATTGTAATGTTTAACAATAAAGCACATGGGGATATTTATTTATACAGATATCATGAAGTGCAATATTTTGATTATAAACAACTAGATTACCCATATTGCTGTTAAGTTAAATAATAACATATTATCAGGCAAGATATGCCAAATTTTAATGTTTTCAGTACATTGCCATTTCTTTTTTTCTAATCTTAATAACAAAACTTACATAGAAATGGTCCTGATCATCAAGTATTACAGAAAATACAGAAAATCTGCTTTCTTAATACATCCATACTTCTAAAATAACACATTGTCATACCTTTCTGACAAATGGGACCAGTATAACCAGTGCCCCTACAGTCACACAGATATCTGTTCCATCCCTCATGACATTGCCCATGATGAAGACAGGAACCTGGGTTACACTGAGGCTCCATCACTCGACAGAAATCTTTGATACCCTTTGTCATCTGTTTGATAGCTGCTGTTAATAGATCTATTTTGTTTCCGTTCATAACCAAGTCTTGTAAACAGCCGACAAATCCATTGCTCAGTACACCGGACCACAACTCTTTAGGAAGTTTGCGACCTTCGACCTCCATATCAATACCACCAACATATAGTCTGCTATGCAGGTCTAAATGACTACTTTCCCCAGCTATCTCATAAGGTATTCTAGTTCCATCCAGAACAATGCTGCCTTTTTTCTTGGAATGATGAAGAGCTACAGTATGTAATTTACCATCACTGACATAAATCGTTTTCACTTTTTCAGTTCCTGAACCTAAGTTGATTAAAAAATAAAGATAACCATCTAGAATTTCAAAGGCAAAGAAATCTGCAGTGGCCAGTCCATGATTATAAAGAATTATGCCGTTTGGTTCAT
Organism: Geukensia demissa; assembly: GCA_034783895.1. NCBI lineage: Eukaryota > Metazoa > Mollusca > Bivalvia > Mytilida > Mytilidae > Geukensia > Geukensia demissa. Next base: position 6,671 of record JARWCS010344409.1, on the reverse strand, counting down.
TGGTTTGAAAACTAAATGCGATGCTTCCTCCATGGATTCCTACTTCCCATCTTGGTAATACTATGTATGAATCCAGTGTTGTAAATGTAATTGGTTGAGTTTCCACCATATCTTGACACTGATTGAAGACAACATCACCAAATATAGTTAGTTCACCATCCATAGCCATTGTTGTAATATCCATTGATATTTTATTTCCAGTGTATAAAACCTGCAAAGTAACAATTCTTATAAATGTCTGCTTTGTTAATCTACAGAGTTTTAAATTAAATTCAATCTTGAGAGTTATAAAATAAATTCTATTTGCTGACATTTTTCTTATTTACTGGTAGTAATGTTGGTTATTTTCTCTGCAGATAATTTGAAAGATGGAAACCAGTACCTAATGACCATTCAAATAAATTCTGGTTTCAATTGATGATTCAGAAATTCAACCTGTTAAATGCATTGTGCAATCAGAACGACCACATTCCCAGAATTCTGTTGCCTTTCTGAAATGGTCAACTTGTCAATTGGTTTTTGAAGGAAAGATAAAAATATCAATTAAGATGGATAATAAATGAAAAACGAAGGTAACAGATTCCAAAAAATTGCTCAGATCAGTCATGACCCTTTGAGTCAGGTTAGCTCTTTATAATTCTCAAGATTTACCAGTTCCAGTCAAATATTTGAGAATTCTCTGAAAAAACTTTTGAGGATGTTTGTTTAGTTTTGTAGTAACACCTGTATCACAAAGGATGAAAGATGTTGTGGAATTAGGATATCTAGATAAAGCTAAAGATATTTAAGTTTTTTGCAATACAAATAATAAATTTAACACAATTTTAACTCCCAAACAGATTGCCATTTACCTGATGAAATAAATTTCTGATATCATCTACTTGAAAAGGTCCTGAGCCATATTTTTCATTTCTATTGCATTGATGTAGATATTTAGAAGATTAAAATTTTCATTAATTATTACAAAATATCATTAATATTCAACTTCACTGAAATCTTCGGTAGCAATACTGATAAATAAAATTTAAACAGATTTTAATTTAATGAATTTAGAATTCATCACAAGATTATTTATAATTCAGTCATATTACTTTACTTTGAGATATGTACTATTTTAATTTCTAAATCACAGCAAAATCGGAGTTTCAAGCTGGTAATTCTATTTAATCTTGATCAATATAATGTAAAACTTCTTATAAAATAATCACTTGTGTTTCATCTATCATCCATTTAAGAGTCAATCGGCAGAAGAAATAAATGTTTTCAATTTATTTAATTATTAAAGCAGAAAATAATTCCCTTCATAAACCTTATTTAACAAAGTTTTTTCATCTTCTTTTGATGTTTTTATATTCTCTTGGTGTATGATTGTAATGTCTTCTGTTAAACATACAAACTTATCATTTTCAGATTATTGGAATTTATTATAATTTTCCATTTTCTAAATTTATGTCTTTACAGTTAATTCTTTAATTAATGTGCAATCTGGAAAAACATTGCATATACTGCCATATGGAAAATTACCCTTTTCATAATTTGAATACATACTGTATAATATTTGGGCAACTAAGAGCTCTTCATAGTGATTTCAGTGAAGTAAAGATCTTATGTAGACCTCTACATTTTTCTGATCGGAAAGACTTCCTTTTGGCACCCCTTTGGTTGACGGAATAAGCATAGACATACATTGTGGGGTGCCAAAAGGAAGTCTTGCCGTAATTTATACTTAATAAGGGTAATAAATTATGAGAATATGGTAATTACTACTTAATGTTGGCTACAAATAATTCAAAATGTGAATACTTAATCTTTAATGGTCTGATGGACATTCATGGAAGACACTTGTAAATACTTGAAATTAATGTTTACCTTTTTCAGACATCCTTTAAAATTGACATTAATGGTATTTTTGTTTATAGAACTAGGACCTCCTCCAACATAAAGATTTGTGATATGAAGCTTGGTGTATGATCCTAGAGTTGTACCATCAAGTCTGTGTGAACCGTCTACTGACACATGAACCTGAAAAACAAACAGAATCGGTCATTAGTCATTCTAAATTTAATGTAAACCTAAAGATCATTTTAGGTATCCACATTCAAACATAATATCCAAATCAGACCATTCAACAAGTTTCAAAAAACAAATATTTTCCTGAGTCCAATTAAATTTTTAAGAGAGACAATTTTCCCTTTTTCTCATATTTTGAGTAAAATAACCAACCCGACAAAAATGAAGTTATAACCCTCCCACTGAACTGACTCACTCCACAGGAATTTGAAACATGAGTGGTCACCTGCAAGTTCAGTTTGCCTTACTTTCACAATTCCACACCGTTCCAATTCTTATTAAAGCCTAGTTCAAAACCCACTCTACTAATTGTGGACATGCATAGGTCAGCTCACGAAGTAGCCATAGGAAATGAGGTGATATTTGGGAATAGAATGGTGACAGTACTTATCACATACAAGCTGCATGTCAGACTTATTCGCTAAGGTAGTAAGATGTATTTCTAACTTGCAGTACACAATGACAATAAGGCCATAGTACTTGTGTAGTAAGTTCAAGGCATATTACTAGTACTAAGACTGTGTGTTGTTTTACTGTCAGTGTAAAGCCCTTGATCCAGGAGTAAGACCTCGTACATATGGTATCAGTTCATAATTTTTGCAAGACCCATCAAATTTGCATGTGATGTACCAGAAGTCTATACTGCCAGTCAGGAATCTTTTACAATACAAATGACAAGCAAGTGAAGCACATGTAGGTCTATGATAAAAACACTTCCCTGTAGACTGAATGTAGTAGTACACATTAGGTTGTGATTGAGACTTTTTACAACTTAAAAGTGAGCTTTCTGTTATTTTGTCCAGAATAACATGACTGTACAAGCCATATTTCGTTACATGTAAAATCATTCCATATGTCACAGAAAATATGAAGACAATTGCAGTACCCAGGCAGTTTATGCTTCAAATGGTATGTTAATCTTTATTTAATTATCAATTCGCATTATTTCTATATTTGAAATGAAGTTTCAATGGGACCTCTGCCTGAATTAAGTTTACACATAACTGGAACATGTAAGAATGGTTCTGTCAGTTCAATCAAAGCAGCAAGGGCGTTTCTGAAAACAAGACACCTGTCATATCACATTGGGTATGTAACACAAAACATATCAGTTCCTGTATTTATTTTGACAGAAATCGAAAACCAATCCTTAAAATCAATTAAAATATTGACAGACAAAGATGAATTGAAAGATATTTTGGAGCTAAATTCATCAATCATATTTAAGAAAAAATATATGGTACATCACAAAAAAAGTGCAAAAATTCTTGTTATATATGTTATTTTTTGTGTTAAACTCATTTATTTTTAATTATCATTTAAGAATTCAGCCACCACCCATTGTATTAGACCTTCAATAAAAGATGAAATCCTCTCTTGAATATTCATACAAGTACAATGTGAGGTTGAAGAGCCACACAGAACACAAGGTACAGTCACTGTCACACACAAGTCACATGCACTGGGTTTTAGAGACAACAATAGGAAGACTGAGAATCTTGTAGTAATGTATATATTCTAGCAGGCACAGCATCTAACCACCATCTCCCTATTTTGGTAACATTAACCAAAGGAATAGGTACGTTAAGACCCATATTGGCCCAAATTTTAGATTTTGTAACACATTAACAAGCTGTTGTAAAAATGCTGTTAAATAACTGTCTTGTGATAACTCTTTTTTTTAAATAATTTTCATCATTTTGACAAAATGACACAGCATATTTGACAAGATATTTCAACAAGAATGTAACATTTTCTGAAAAAATACTAAATTTTTGGAAGTGTTTTGTTCAAAACAGATATAATATCATTAATACATCATGAAGATATTTTTGCAAAATATTTGTACCTGATAGATCTTTAATTATGCAAAAGTTTGGTTCTGATGTTTTTGTGCGATCTATATTAAAATCGTCATAAAAGTAATTACTTAGTAATTATTCAGCATTTTCAAACTTAAAGCAATATCTATGAACCATGTGACCATTGTAGTACCAATTAAACATCAAAAACTGTTGGATTTTTTTATAGCCATTATTCAATGCAAACGATATAAAATAATAGATATACGTCATAACTTTTATTTTTATTGTCTTGTTCAAGGAGCAAGTTTTATCCGTCCATCCTTTTCTTTATTGACATTGTTCATTTAGTGCCCGCCACCTTTTCCGTAAATAGACTTGTAGCTTTGATCTTATCTCAATGGAAGAAAATCTGAAGTTTCAACGACAAAGAACTTGCCAGGGTAGTGTTCTAAATAGATTTGTTTGTTTGTTTGTGGTTTAATGCCATTTTCAACAATATTTCAGTCATATTGCGGCGGTCAGTTTTACTGGTGGAGGAAGCCCGAGTACCCGGAGAGAACCACTGATCTTGGGCAGGTAACAGATAAACCTTATCATGTGCGATGCAAGTTAGGTCTAAATAGAGGTTGATTGTGTCATAATGCAAGAGTTATATGACATCCTTCTTTTATGTATGTAACTCTATTCTCATTCATGTTTCATTTTTAATCCAGATTAAGTTAAGCCACAAACCCAACACTAGTGTGAACGCAACAGCTTACCTGTAAACTGGTTTAAGTTGATCTGGATTAAATTAATCTATATTAAATTAAGCCTAGTGTGAACAGGGCCTTAGATGCCTCATGTAGCTTTATATGGTAATTTTAATTTAACACATAAAACTTAAACATTTGCTACTTTATTCCACAGCAAAATCATTTTCTTGCAAGACAACTGACAAATTTTCAACAGAAAAATCTAAACAATTAATTTTCTAATTTTTTTCAACAAAATTATACAAATCCTTTTTAAATACACTGCATTAGCAGAAAACTGAAAAGTGGTGCAGCAATACCAAAACCCATCCCTCACATCATGTGGTCTTTACTTCTGACAAAATGGCCACAACATATTTAAGTAATCACTCAAGACTAAAATGTCATACCAATTTATGCCTTATATATGTTGTGCTGATCACTCTTCATGGCCTTATAAAGAAAGCCATGCTGACATGTTGTTACTAGGTAGCCATGCAGGAATGCACTGTTAACGTAATACTAAGCGTGCAGTGGGGGGACATGCCTACTTACTACTGCTTTAGCATTCCCTGTAGTGAGCTGACAAAGTAAAAATATCAACTGAAAAACAACTATACAATCCTACTGAGGTCAAAACAGTGCAGTTTAATAATAAGTGTCAATAATCTGAACCATGCAAGCAAAATGGGAAGGAGTGTTATCAATGCTATATTCATTCATATAAAATAACAAATGCAATATATGTGCATTATTATTTCAGTTGTTGTAGTAAATAGCAATGTTTACTTTTATTGAAACTTTAAAAACAAAACAAAAACTGTGTGGCAAAATTCTAATAATTCCAACAAGGAACTCTCTCTAATCTGAATATCTTACAAAAGTTTAAAAAAATTAACACAGGCAAAAATGTAAATTACATCAAGCTTAAATGTTTAAACAGTGCCTATTTTAACCTGCAGAAGCTTTTAATCATATGTAGCATGCTGATTTGGAATAAGCATTTAGATATCTGATTTGACTCCGATATCCAAAACACTATCAGAACCAAAACGGTTTAATTGTTATAATAAGCAAGTGTCTTAAACTACTAAAAAATTTTACTTTTTGGATAATAATTGCTTTGGAACAACCACATACAGTGTGTAAATATGCAGTAGGGTTCTGAAATTTTAATTTTAGTCCATCAGTCTAAACAAGGGTCAAACATGTTCCAGTTTTTATTTGGTTATCCAGGGATTAAAACTGGGGCCCAAAGGTTTTTTTCCCATTTCAAATAAGACCTGAACAAAGTTCTAATTTCAGTTTTGTGATTTTTGGTAAAAGGTAAAGAATATTGATAATAATATTATAATAATAACTATTCTTTATCAAAAGAGGGTACAGCATTTAGTTACAAACTAATATTCCCTACATCCTCATATATAACACAATTACATATACAATAACCATACAAAAGCACCAAAGAAATACATTGTTCTTATACAGAAACTGGGGTGCTTCGCAAGTACAGCATGATAAAGGCAGAATGTTGACATGTGAAAGGTAAACAATAGAACATTTGGATTAGTGTGGACAGTATTTTGCTGAACACAATAATGTGCAGGACACTATAAAGTGCCTTACACAGTAATAAGATTTCTTTACCCATATAATCCCTGAAACTGGTGTAACTTTTGTTTCATTTTTCATAAGAAATGGTTTGGAAAAACCCACCAAAATTGGATGAAAAATAGAAACTTTCAATATCATGCAAATTTTGGAATTTTTTGCCCACTTTCACCCCAAATCCATTGACATACTATGGAAAGCTCTCAATGAAAAAAATCAAATTGAGAAAACCTTCAAAACAGGAAGAAAAATAAAGTTTTCTCATTTCCTGCAAAAATAATTTTTACTTGATCCCTTTTATATAAACATAAGTTAAAGCTATAAAAAAGGCTTGGGATAACTTTTGTTGCATTCTTCATAATGAATCATTTGGTAAAAAAACTAGAGGCTCAGGAGGCTGAGCCTGTATCGCTCACCTGCCTTTTGGCAAAGAAGTTTCAGAGGAGAAGAT
>JARWCS010344398.1:0-11380 GCA_034783895.1 Geukensia demissa | reverse complement strand
CTATATGGTGGGACTGGCATCATTTTTTTTTACCTGCCTGTCCAGAATTTTGTCATGAGTTGGGCATCAGAATATTTTTTTGTGAAAAACCATAATCCCCCTATGAGTTGAATGGTTGTTCCCTAATGGCAATTTAGAAAACTCATATAAAATGAAATGCTATAAAATTTCTCAAACTGGTAGTGCCTTATACACATGCACATGAAAATCTTCAGATGAATATCACAAAATCATGGTTGAAGGCTCAGGATACGATACAATATGTGAAATCACTGTGGCATGTACACTCTTACAGACCAACATCCATTTTTACTTAGAAGTAATGCAAACCAACATTAAATGTTTCACAAAACAACATCTTGGATTTTAATTAACACAACAGGACAGTTTAAATTATATTACAAACAACAGCATTTCCAGTTATTAAAAACATTCGTAATAATGCTACAGAAAAACCCGAGCAAGATAGTGAATTTAATTACAGTAATGAACCTAGGTGGAAAAATATAGTTCCCTTTTAAAAATAGTGTATTTTTTCATTTTTCTTTTCCCTACTATATATTTATATATTTTTAACTCTCTCACTATAAAAAGGGGGAGCAGAAGGTCAAAGAAGTTGATTTTTTAAGAATTCTTACAAGTCTGACATATACGTCGTGATTCGATCATTGATATAAAGTCCAATTTCAGGATGTAGGAAGAATACTGAAAGAATTTTACCCTTTTAAGACACATTATTGCCAATATTTTGAGTTAGCACTGACATATTTTTCCAAATTCTTATTTCAGGCTTGCACTATACTTTGAATATTAAAAAGAAAGATTACTTGAGTCAAGATTGCAGTCGTGCAATTTAAAAAAAAATTCGCTGCACTACGGCAAATAATTGTGGTCCCGGACCAGGTAGTTGTATTATAAAAAAAAAACACAAACAAGTCAACCACTAAATATAAAAATAGGAGATGTGGCATGATTGTCCATGAGACAGCCATCCACCAAACGACAGCAGAATTTCAACTTTTACAGGTCCCATTATGGCCTTCAACAATGAACTAGAGTCTATACCATAACAGAAGCTGTAAAAGGTCCCGAAATACAAAATGTGAAACTATACATAAAACACGACAATCGACCTAATCTAATGTAAAAATGTGTATTTTTGCCTGAAAAGCTAGGAAGTAAAAAATCAGGCTAATTGTGTGCAATACTTTAAGTGCAGTATTGTTTTAAGTGGTAATTGTTTTCCTATTCAACGTATTCTTCGTTCCTGGTTATAGGGAGCCGATAATGGCTGCGTTTTTAAATTTCTTTCCTTTTTCTTGCTGCATGACCTATTTAATAATTGGCATTGTTTTACCTAATATACATGTATTATCAAGGTTGTTCTTTTGGTGTTGTACGTTTCGCAATCATCGCTGTAACGAAAGTTGATCAATAAAAGAATATCTACAATAAATTGTACCGTGTTAAACACACGAAAACAATTAAAATATTTAAGGATACCTTTCGAGATGTATTCTTCACCTTATACTAAGACATTGTTGTAATGGAAATATATGAATGTGATATTTCAGGATGGACATTGATCACAGCGCTCGATTTCTTGCTCAAAAGTTTTATGACATCAAGGATCCCGACTATTATGAATTTGAAGGTAAATATTTCAAGTTCTCACACACAAAAAAAAGAAAATTATTTCAGATGACACGTGATCAACATCATAGGTTTTTATGTAGAGGATGTGTTCTCATCATTAACAAAGGTAATTGATTCAGAGAAAATGTTCCCAACGATCTCAATTAACTGAAAGTTGAATTGCAATTGTTAATATAACCATGACACTGATTACCTGTAGAGGTTAAAATTCGACTGTCATTTGGTAGATGGCTGTGTCATGGAAAATCTATATTAAACAAATTTATAATGATAAGCTGGTCTTTTTTTTAAGTTCCTGGATTTTTGTATGCGGTGTTACTTTATCATGAGTATAGATTTGACATTATTTATAAAATTCGTGTGTTGCTAACATTCCATTTTCTACTTCCAGCCCATATTTTCTTTGATGACGCAATGGAGCTGTCCGATGACGACATTTTGGTGCCAAACAGTTTTGTTGTCGATCTTATTGACTGTATAGAAGATGCACTTAGGTATGTTATGTTAGTTCAGGTTGATACAGTAGCTTGTTTATACAGGTTTTTCGTCTGATTTGATTATATTTTTCTTTGCAAAGTGTGTAAGGCGGTGGTTATCTTTAAAAACGCAGACTACTTACCCTTCTTACCTTTTTTACATTTTTGATATAAGATGGCTCTTGTTGAAGATGACTTAAAATGGCTCTTGTTTGAGATGACTTAACTTGTTCTTTTGTTTTTACTTTTAACCTCACTTGGCTAAAGGCCGTGTCAGCTTTTGTCTTTCCTTGGCGTCTGTCCGTCGTACGTAAACTTTAACAGTTTCATCTTCTTTGACTACGCCAAATGGAAACAACTCTATGGAAGACCCTTTGAAAAGTTTGTTCATTTTATCATGATTGAAAAAATATGGAATCCATTGACGATTGTTGCTTCAAATTGGCTTAAAATGAAAAGAAATACTCTTCCGTAACTTCTTGGCAAAATGTAACAATATTTTACAGGAAGAACTATACAAGGTCCTTTACAAAATATGCCTATTTTGTCCCGATCCGAAAAAAACATGCCGCCTTTGACGATTCTCGTTTTTATTGGTCGATACATAAAAATCTTCTCCTTGCAAATCACTTGGCCAAATGGCCAAACGGATAAATGTTTAATATTGAGCATCTGTGTAAGGCCTTGTATTAAATTTTCTTATTTTGTCTTGATCGGACTAAAATCATGGCCGACATGGATAATTATTGTTTCTGTTTGGCTGTAACATAAACTATCTTCTCTACTAAAACCGCTCGGCCAAGTCGAACAATATTTAACAGGAAGCATTTATACAAGGCCCTTTACAAAAATTCCTCATTTAGTCCTGATCGGAAGAAAACCTGGCCGCCATGAGCGATTCTGGTTTCTGATTGGATTTTCCCAAACAAAATCTTCTCTGAAATATCTTTGCTAAATGGAACGATAGGTGAAAGGAAGTGTTTATGCAAGGATTTTCAAGAGGTTCCCTGTATTCTTCCTCGTTATATAAAATAAAATGGTTCTTGATTCTGGTTGGCCGATAAATCAATATATCTTCCCGTCTGTACTGCTTGGCCATATAGAACAAACAAACTTAAACATGGCCAACTTAGATTATTGTTTGGCTGAAACATAAAAAATGAAATAATATTTGACATCTATGGATGATCCTTTATGATATTTAACAACAATAAAAGCCACTATAGGCCATTTAATGTTTGTTTCTGATTGGCCTAGCACTCTGAGTCTCAATTATCAATTAAAGCTTTATTCCTGTAGCAAGTGTTTTATTCATTCATGTTTGCTTTTTTATTTCACTTACCTATTGCCTGTTTGTATATCCTAATTTAGCTTTTTTTCTTAGCGCCTGTTTTTTATTGCTTAATCTTCATAAGAAACAGATGAAATTGTCGAACCGAAGTATTTTGTGTATTGCAGCTCTGTTCACGAGAGACAAATGTACATAAGTCCTCCCATTAGAACACCTACTCCTTATGGGGGTAGACTTACATGGAGGCTTCCTGGTGGAACTAAGCTCATTGTCCACCTAAAGGATAAACACAAAATCCGGCACAAGAAACGTTGGTCACAGGTAATTTCTGATAGTCAAAGTAAATAATTTATATAACAGGATTGTTCATTTGTCAAATGTCATTCTTCTTTTTTAAGTCCAGTGTAGAATACCTATGTGAGAGATCAAAGTGTATAGTTCAAAGAGACAAGACAAATTTGAAACGAACTAAAAGATAAAACGAAAACAAAAGGAACAAAGGCGTGAAATCCACGAACTCCTTTACAAGACAGGAGTGAGATCGGTTGCTCTAGAAGCGTAAGCATCCCCTGTCTTGCGCGCAGCACCCTTCGTGGAATCCTTAAACTCTAATCCGGGTAAACGTCAATTAATAACGTTGTACGAATAAACTCATAAAATTGTATAGTGAAGCTGTTATTCTTTTTTCGAAAAATAGATAATATAAAGGTTCCTCCCATTATGTGTGAAATGCCAAGTTTATATAGATAAAACATGGTAGATTGTTTATGTCTGTTGAAGCACCATGGCGGTTTTTTAATATATTTAGGTGCTCACAGTTCTTCCAAGCCAAATCATCTTGTCTAAAAGTTGGTTATTTCATCTTTATCGTCTTGTGTTTTTAATCTATTTCTCATTTATTCCGACTGTTAAGGGAAAGCCTAACGCCATAATATTCATTTGAATATACCTTTGCTCTTTAAATGATAATTGCAGTATCCTACATCATAAGTTGATATTATTTATCTAGAATTCCGTCATGATGAGATATTTCTCCGAATATATTACAAAATCTTAAATCCAATTATTCACTTTTCTTATATTCTGATCGTTATCATTTGGTATTCAAACGAACCTGTTTTCCATTGCTTTTAAGTGTTTAGATTTCCAAAAACAATACGGAATTAGTGTATTTCAACTACAGGTTATGTACATGTACTACCTGCTAGGATACAGAATATTAGCGCAACCAGAGAATCTCCTGAGAAAAGATGAAGAGAGAGTTGACACGCCTGATTCTGATACTTCAAGAGTTCGTCTAACTGAAACTCAGCTACGTCGCAGACGACAAGCCTCTCATTTCACACGCAGTGTTATTTTTAATTACACCAGCGAAGAAGTCCATACACAAGTAAGATACTTTCTGTTATTTAATGTTCACTAGACACTGTCATAGCTTAGACTAAATGAAATGAAATTTATAATGACCGATAAAATCATGTAGGGTAGAATTAAAAAGAAAAGGGCCGACAAAATCGACCAGGGAAGAATTTTAACCTTGCCTTTTAATCGTTTCCGGTAGTCCAAAGGTGACAAACAAAACAACAAGTTTTGAATCATTCTGTAATCCGTTAGCACTTAATTCTTGATATACACAATACTTTGGTAATATTGCTTGGATACTGTTCTAATTTTAAATTTGGAATCTTGATTTCAGGCTGAAAATACTTTTATATTGAGTTTGGATGGAGATGTTGATTTTAAGCCAGACGCTGTACGACTTTTAGTAGATCGTTTAAAGAAAAACAAGAAAGTTGGGGCAGCATGTGGTAGAATTCATCCTATTGGCTCTGGTAAGTCCAGTGTAGAATACCCATGTGAGAGATTGATTGATTGATTGTTGGTTGATTAACGTCCAGTGGCAAATATGTCATGCATATTCAGGACGAATTCAACAATTATCAATATCGGAAAAGGGATGGGATGGGACACAACAGGGCAACGGTTTTTGACTGCCACTGGAAAAGGGAGTGATGGGTAGGGACGGAAAATTTAGCCTTTTGTAGCGGCATTAGCCTTTTCTTTTTCGAAAACTACAAAAGGTGTCTTTTACGTGCAAGGAGCGTGGCACTCTCCAAACACGTCACCCACTTTGGTCCACGGCCAGGCATTCCATATTATAACCTGGCAGCCCCAACGAGAGGGCCTCCCCTATCCGCCATCTGGGGTTCGCGCTTGGTCAGCTCTGTGGGTCGAGCGTTGGAGACCGCTCCGGTGCCCAGCCCATGTGAGAGATAGAAATAGCATAGTTAAAAGAGACAAAACAAACAAGAAGATAAAACGAAAACAAAAATAACAAAGGCTTGGAATCCGCGAACTCCCTTGAAAACAGGATTGGGATCAGATGCTCCGGAAGGGTAAGCATCCCCTGTTCTGCGCACAACACCTGTCGTAAATAATCTTACATTCCTCAACAAGTGATCATGACTATAACAGAAATAAATGTTTCATCTGAAAATAAGAGATATATGAAAAATGTGATAATTTTATAATGGCTTAACAGTTAAAACTTCAAATCAACTTTTAAACGTCCTTACCAGATATTGAAAACATTTGTAAAGCTGATGTATATTCTAGGTCCAATTCTATGGTATCAGGAGTTTGAATACGCTATTGGTCATTGGCTACAGAAAGCTACAGAACATGTGTTTGGATGTGTTCTATGTGCTCCTGGTTGCTTTAGCTTATTCCGTGGTTCTGCCCTGATGGATGATAATGTAGCTAGAAGTTATGCCATACGAACAACAGAAGCAGGACAGTATGTGCAGTATGATCAAGGTGAGTGGTCTTGTCTGTCTTCCGACTTAACGATTTCTGTCTGCCCCTTTGGTACCTTCGAATTTCATTTTGTAACGATTTGTTTGAATTCTTTTAATTTCTCATGCATATTATGAGAAATGCCAGCTCGCATGTGTTTTAAAACCATACCTGTAGAAAAAGAGAGATGTAGTATAAGTGTCTATGAGAGAGTCATCCAAAACGTGTAAATTACAAACATCTACAGGTTGTCCAAAGGTCTTCAGTAACGGATACACGTGAAGTTTTCACTTTTTACACTTTTAATTTTAACCTGTTACCATAATACGTCATTTTCGATATTTCTGATTTCTGACACGAAGTTTTTAACCAAAGATTTTCAATTCGACACAACCAATAAAACATTTGCCACTTTAAAAATCGTGAAACTTTGAACGTAAGCTGTAACTTACATGACATTAAATCCACACCAACATTCCCTTTTCAAAAAGATTTATCCCACAGTTATATTTCTAGGCCATGTTTGTTTGCCTAGATTTTCACAAAAGGTCAGTTCTAACATGACGTTAAAACAAGCCATTTGTTTATGATTGGCGACAACAGATGAAGTTTTAGTCAAGTTCTCAATTACAAGTTTACCAATGTTGCGTAAATATGGTAATCATTTCAGATTGAGTTTGGTAGACGAATTACTCAAATCTAATCGAAATAGTTGCAAACACATTTACTACATGCAATACATTCGTATCCGTAATTTCAGGGGTTTAGAAATTAAATAAATACTGCAAATGTCCTACAAAACAATATGTGGTGAATTTCATACCAGACAGGTGTCTGACATATGGGCTTGTGAATATCATTAGCAGCAAGAAAAGGAAATCAGTAAATACAGTTCATCGAAAACAGAACATTTATTAACAAAGATAATTTCAACGGTTTGCAGAAATACTGCCTGTTAACCTCACTTCATGGAATGACTTTATTGTTATTAAAAGTATAGTTTCCATTGTAGTTACTATATTATACCTCTCAATGGATCATGGGAAATATAGAGGTATACAACATATAGTAAAACTGTATCCGTCGCTTCTACCTCCTCGTGCATATGTAAAATTGATTTATATTTTCAGGTGAGGACAGATGGCTGAGTACACTCCTTCTTCAACAGGGATACAGAATAGATTATTGTGCTGCAGCGGACGCATTAACCCACGCACCGGAAACATTTTCAGAATTTTTTAATCAAAGACGACGGTGGGGACCCTCAACTCTGGCCAATATCTGCGATTTGCTTGGAGATTGGAAGAATACAGTCCGTCTAAATGATAATATCAGTACACCTTACGTGTTATACCAGTTCCTGTTACTTGTTTCTACAGTGCTTGGTCCTGCTACAGTTTTACTGATGATGGCTGGAGCATTTACTGTCGTGTTCAAAACAACCATTGTAGAATCCTATGCAATTTCGTTAGTGCCTGCAATATTTTTTATTATTGTGTGCGTCTTGACAAAGCCACAAACACAAATTACAGTAGCTACTATATTGAGTGCGTGTTATGCCATAATAATGACTATTGTCTTGGTAGGTACAGTCGGTACTGGTATAGAGGGTGGCCTGACTAGTCCAAATGTTATCTTCTTATTGCTTCTGGTGTTTATTTTCTTTTTATCAGCATTGTTCCATCCAGAGGAATTTGCTTGCCTTATTCCTGGTGCATTATATTTTATTTGCATTCCCACAGGATATCTAGTGTTGACTATATATTATTTATGTAATTTACATATTGTTTCTTGGGGAACACGAGAAGTTCCCCAAAGAAAAACCCGAGAAGAAATTGAAGCAGAAAAGAGAGCAGAGGAAGAGAAACGAAAGAAAAAAGAACAAAGAAAGGGGTTCTTAGGATGGCTAGGACTTGATACAGTTATAAATGAAACCGTCGAAATGTTTAGGCAATTTCGAAAAGCTGCTAGTACCGATAAAATTGAGAAGCCAAAAACTGACGAACTGTTAGAAGAACTGATCATGGAACTTCGCCAGGGTCGAGATGCCAAACTTGCGCCACCGAGACAGAGGTCTTCATCAACAATGACAGATAAAGGAGATCATCAGACTGAAACAGAGCAAACTGTTCCGAGGCATATGCCGGTGGTGAGAACTGACTCCGTACCTATCTGGTTACGTAATGAAGACCCTGAAAATCCGGGATGGTTAACCAGTATGGCATGTGGGGAGGGTCCAATCAAACGTTTGTCAGAAAAGGAACGTATCTTCTGGAAACAACTCACAAAGAAGTATTTGTTTCCTATCAATGAAGACAAGGTTCACCAAGAAAAAGTTGCAGCTGACTTAAAAAATTTGAGAAACAATGTTGTTTTCGGGTTCTTTATGACCAGTGCTTTGTGGATAGCACTGACTATGCAACTTCAGTTATTGCAAGATGAATTTAAAGACACAGCTTTATTTATCAAGATTCCAAATTTTGACCCTTCAAAGAAGGCATTGACCTTTGAACCTTTAGGAATGCTTTTTCTGGCACTTTTTGCTTCAATTCTCATATTCCAATTTATTGGAATGATTTCCCATCGATGGGGAACCATTTTACATGTGCTATCAATAACTGATATATCATGTACACAACAGTTTACTGAAAAACATAAGATTCAAGAAATCATTACAAGAACAATGGAACTACAACGAGTTATTAACATCGAAAACGAACCCGAACCGGACTACGACGATTATCCGTATTTTGACGGCGATGAATTTGAAGACGAAGATGATACCTCCTCTACTTTCTTTACAGATTCCTCGGGTTCTTCTTTAAGTTTATCGCGTCCACCCCCGTCATACCATTCTGTAGACATAACAAACGGCAAAAAATGCATACGAAGACGACATAGTGCTATATTTAATAGAAGGGGATTTGCCACCGGAAGAACATTACGTCATGCTTTTGAAAGACGTTACAGAAATCAATTACAACGACAGGCAAGTGGCGATTCTGAACAGGAACAGAGGAATATAACACAAGAAGCTTCTCCGGATTCCGCTACACATATTCCAGTTTGATTTACAGATACGAATTAACATAAGCAGTTAACATGGTTAATATAGTACACGGCTATTGCTAATGTTGTCATTTTATGTATTTATTTGTTTTCTGAAATTTTGATTTTTGTCGTTTTGACATTGAAACCGTAATCTCTTTAGTGACAGTTAAAAGAAACGTTTTGATAAGGGCCATTTCTGACCCCTTAATGTTGAAAATAAATACTGACGCAATAATTCTAATGTCTTGTCAACTACACATTGAATCACAAGACTTAGTGTACATAAAACGGTAGTTCTATTTTTGCTGATATAAAACTTTAGAATTTTTGTCGAAAATAAAGATTTACAAAAATAAACCTTTAATTTTAAAATGTCCTTACAAATGCGACTCTTAATTTTTCGTTTGAATTTGTAAATGTGAAATACTTTCCTTTCTTGACAATTAATACCGGTAATTTAAATTTACCATCTGGTGCAAGTAAAGAAAAATCACAAAATATTTGGCAAACAAAATTATAATCAATTTTGTTTTGGTGTAATTTGATGCCGTTAGAAAAGGGACAGACCAAATAACACATTTAAAACCTGTGAACACATAGTGCCTTTGTACATGGGAAGTCAATTACTACTTGGTCTATTTTTCGAGGAATAGGGAACCAATAACAACCTTTGTCGTACCTTTTACTTTCGTTATAGTTAAGATTTTTTTCATAAATGTTATTTGTTTATAAGAAAGAAATGATATGCTTGGTCTTCTCTATTTATATAACGTCACGCATAATTCTAGGTAAGAAAGATTTGTATTTTACCCTATACTTACACTATACAATATTTGTAATTGCAATTTTTAATAAATGTTTAACTTTTTTAACACAAGCCTGTCGTTATGTTTTAAAAATTAGGTTATGATATATATATGCCAGAAAGAAACAGTCCACATCTTGCATAAATTTATGATAATTCCAGTGTAGAATACACATGCGAGAGACCAAAAGTTCATAGTCCAAAGAGACAAGACAAAGCCGAAACATACTACAAGATAAAACGGAAAAAAAGGAACAAAGGCTTGGAATCCACGAACTCCTGTACAAAACAGGAGTGGGATCAGGCGTTACTTTGAAAATCCTTAAACTCTAATTCGGGGTAACGTTAATCCGAGAAGAGATCAACTTATTGTTGTATTACCGATAATTCAAATATAAATTTAACTTAGTGCAAAATATTAAAATGATTGGTTATCTAGAACAAAAGTTGTCCTGCGGAAACCAACCGGTCTACAGACACCAACGTCGACGATAGCGCCATACCATAATTTTTGCGGTCGTATGCAATTGAATTTGATGCGTTCTTGTAATATTTTCATACTGCGTCTTACAGCTTGTGGTTGTTTTGATTTTGCCTTGGGTCTCTATGTAGAGGAGGTTTTGAATCCAGCAAAAAATGTTTTATCCAACAATTTAGGAGTCGAGGTCATTATTGGTCTTTGTCTTTTAAATTGTTTTTTTTTATTCATATGTATGACTTTGAGGCCGTATTGGCTTATGTAGACACTTATTATTTGTTTTTAGTCTAGAGCTTGACACAGAGAATGGGATTCCACCTTTGTTGAAAGCATTGTGGGGACCTCTAGGTTCAACATTATCCTACGTTTCTTTCGGAGATCGATGATGGTGTCCTCGACTTTTACGCCATATCTTTCCTTTTTATGTTTACACTCAGCAATTACTTTATATGGCAGATCTTCAAATTCAAGAGTAGTAAAACTCCAATATCCTGCATGTAAATTCTGTTCTAATGTCGCAAATTCTGAGTAAATTTCTAGATAGTTAATTGTAAGCTTATCCATGTTTTCTAGCATAAAATTATTTATTCTGCACATATTCCCAGAAAAACCTCCAAAGAGGGAGGTGTGCAATTTAATTTGAATAATATAAAAATAGGAGATGTGGAATGATTGTCCATGAGACAGGCACCCACCAAATGTCAGTAGAATTTAAACTTCTACAGGTCCCATTACGGCCTTCAACAATGAACCAGAATCCATACCATAACTGAAGCTGTAAAAGGCCCCGAAATACAAAATGTGAAACTATACATAAAACACGACAA
>JARWCS010344387.1:0-11380 GCA_034783895.1 Geukensia demissa | reverse complement strand
TCCCACTCCTGTTTTGTAAAGGAGTTCGTGGATTCCAAGCTTTTGTTCCTTTTGTTTACGTTTTATCTTTTGGTTTGCTTCAAATTTTTTTGTCTCTTTGGACTATGTATTTTTGTTCTCTCGCATGGGTATTCTACACTGGACTTTACACTTGCATAGTTTTTACATAAATGATACTTATTTGAAGTTCTGTAGTGGTGTGGACCTTGTGTAGACCTCTAGATTTGTAAATTACTCTGTTTTTCTTGTGGTCGGAGTGCAGTCTCTCTGACATTTACCCATTAAATAAATGTTAATTTTCATATCTGCTTGTACAATATTTCGCACATTTCTTGGGTAATATGTCTAATGCACAGTTGAGTTGGTGATGATGAATATTCATGATGTGTTGGTCAGTAAAACGTATTCTTAAAATACTTTGACGCACTTGTATATTTGATGAAAAGACGAACTGGTTTTAAAAAACACTGCTAATGAAAAAATATTAACATTGACACTTTTGTCACATAGCCATTAATTATATCATTTAGTTTTTATGCGGAAAGGTTTAGATACTTTGTAGATGGTGCTTTAATAATACATAAAAAGATACAGTTATTTGATACCATTCTAAAGATAGTGTACCACAAGTATACTTACATTGACACATCCACTAATTCTTAGACTTAGATCCTGTTTCCCTGCATTGATCAAACCAAGATATGACCAACAACCACTATAAAAATATTACTTATAAATGTAATTTTACATTTAACAACATGGGAAGGCCGTTATAGAAACATATGAAGAACTTTTATAAATATTTATCAATTGTTTAACTAGTAGAAGCCCTTACCGCTAGATTTGGCTTCCTGTTTTGACTCGTTTTTGATCTGAGTACTTGTCGATTCATTTTTATCTGAGTACTTTCCGATTCGTTTTTATCTGAGTATTTTTCCTTCTATGTCCCCTATAGTCTATGGTCTCAGGTTTCCTCTAGTTTGGTTTTAATGCTGCTGTTGAGATGTTACTTCTTACGTATAAAGCACACACTATTCATATTTACGCAACATTGTTTAAATTTGTATTTTGCTTAAATTTCACTTATCAAATTTTGTAAACGGAAAAGAATAAATTGTAATATATCAGAATAGAATTATTGAGTTTAATGCGCTATCTTTATCAATAGTAGAAATCACCGTGATAAATTTTCTATTTCAATTCTTTATCACAAAGAATTTAAAGCTAGTAGCTACTGTTTTACTGAAAGAAACGATTTTATACAGTATCTACAATTGCTAAAGAGCTAAATGATACCAGATTAAAAATTTATCCTGACCTTAATCGACAGTATGTACCATTTTTAATACTGTCACTTAAATTAAGATATGATTCTCGCTAGGTGTAAGATCTATCCACTGTATTATTCTGCATTTTTTATTATATCAAATTACGTATGTGTTTGTGTTATTTACCCACAAAGGTATTTGTAAATAAAATTATTATTACTTCTAGATCATTTATATTTACAAACCTCCCACTTATGAAATTAACATAGTTCTGGTGACCAAGTCCTAAACCTGTCGAGTATGGAACCCATTGTATGCAGGTCAGTTGATGAAATTGATCCATTGCAGTCAGTATTACGTTAACATCACTCTGACCTTAATTTAATAATGGATACTTGAGTTTCATAATAAAATAATAATTGATAAAAAAAACTTCCTAAATAATAGGAGTAATCAAATTAGAAGCCTCGAAGGATAAAATATCCAAATTATTATTCAAGACATTGATTTTTTCGCAAAGTCTTATCAGACTTTCTTTGATAGCAAGAAATGTATTGTTCCCAACCGACCACAACTTCGACTTCAACTCCTTATTTTAAAGTCTGAACCCCACTGAATTATTTGATTAGACAATGACTGTCTTAAATATGGTGCATTCCATTTCCGCACAAATTGTTTCATTTCTGTATTTTCAACAAAACAGGTAAATGCAAAACTTCGTTTTTTTATATAACGATGCAATGTGATAGTGTACTTTACTTTAAGTAAATATCAAAATGCATGATTTTATTTTGTTCGATTTGTGTTTGTCTTCCATGTTCACTGGTCCAAATACACATATACAACATTTTAGCGTTTATGAACGAAAAGCCATTAATTTTAAATGTATTCATATAAACTATAATTCGGCTAGTAGAAATAGTATAATTGTATAATGTTTTTTTAATATTACGCCTTGGTACTGTTATATTCTTTTTTAATTACGGAAATTATATATTTACCTTAGTTAGTTTTCATAAGGGAAATGAAAAATATTTTATTCTCTGAAAAAGTGAAAGAACTACGGAAATCTCGTGTTCCCCTTTAATAAATACATAGTTTGTTAAGAGAGATTCATTTCACTACAGCAATGAGTTATTTCTAAAAGTTTCGGAAGTATATGCAGGGATTTGAAGGGAACTTTCCTTTGAATGCCAATGTGTTTTTCGTGCGGACGGGCGGATAGGTTTTGAAAATTTGACCTGACGCAAAACAAATAAAAAAAACAGACACGGCATAATATAATTTTATTTAATTTTATATTACTGCAAAGTACTAGCAGTAACCATGGTAACTATAGTACATTCTGTAGAAATCTCATGGATATAAAAATGTTCTCTGCACTTTATTCTTCTGTTGTTATTTTAGTGTTGTAGAAATTGTATTTTGGTTTGTGATTTTATTATTGAATTGGAAGGATGTTGTTGATGTACTCGTGATTAAATTTGTTGTTTTGTTTTTTTATCTCTATACGTACTAAACGCTGGATCTATTGTATACGGGACAGTTCCGTTTGGCCAATATTTAGGAAGGTATGTGTCGAAATTTCTCTTATATGGGCTCTGAAAGGAAATGAAACAACTGTCATGTAAATGTTTATACTTAAATAAGACTAGTAAGTATCTGAATCACTATAAATATACTTAACAAAAATACATACAAAAGAATTTACCTCTATAAAGAATGCTTGCATCTTGAAAGCATGCTCAGGGTGAATATCCTTATGATTAGACATCAAGCATCTCAATAATTTTGTCGTGTATACGTGATAAAAAATAATAAACAATACCTTCATTTTGTTGTAATATGTAATTCTTTTTGCTGTTATTAAAATTTGCGTAGAATAAATCTATAACAAATTAACACAAAAAGGTATACCAGAGCACATCTTTCACAAAAAGAAATCATCTCTGTTGTTTGAATTCAGCTATATTAAGTTTTACGTACAAATCTGTAAATATTGGCCCCGAGGCGGCAAGAGTATTGAAAAGAGCCGTCCTCAGGTTGAACCCATGCTAAAGGGGTGTCCGTTTGTTGAGCAGGATATTTAATACTCAACTACTCCTTCCCATTTGAAGTACCGGTGAAGAAAAAAACTAGGTATCTTCGTCCTGGAGGCACTCTGCTTTCCATAGGGATGGTAGTCGGAGTGTATTTCGTCCGGAAGGAGACGTTAAAGTCGCCCCGTGTTTATAAAATGCCACGAACTATGCATGTTAAAGTCCAGTTGCAACAGCACGTTTGATTTGTCAATAGGCGGTAAGTTGCAGGGATTATTTTTTTCCTATACTCCAAAACCCGCATTTTGTCAGTGCATGTTAAAATTGTCTTCCTCTGTTTACAGTGTAAATATTGATTTATTGCTGGTTAGAAAAAGAGGGGATATGGGGGTTAACTTGTTTCCGTCTTGAATATGGCTGAAATATTGCCCGCTGTACGTTAAGTAGCAATCAATCAATACAAAAATGGACGTTTATACACCATACTTGTATTTGAAATAATTTAGAATTGGCAAAAACGTCTTTCACAATATACATTGTACGTGTATTTAAAAAAAAAGTATGCAAAAAGGCAGATCAAGATCACAACTTGCAAGGGAATCAGTTTCTGACAAATAGAAATAAAACAAATAGTACAATGAAATTCTCAGAATTCATACTTACTGGTTCCATTTTGTGTGAGTCCATATTCTCTCCTACTAGTTTAGCTTTTTTAAATTTCTTTACACCGATCGGCTGCAAAAACATTAAAACTGGCAGATATGTTACATGTTCCTTCTATTCTAACTGAATATCGGATTCATATTGTTTTTATAAATAAAATCTGGCTTCCAATTTAACCATAGCCAAGCAATTTGCTTTTATTTATTTGATATATTATTATTTCTTTATTGTATGGTTTTTATTTTTAAGCTATAATTAAATTACAAATACTTTGCACTGTTTTAAGCCCTTGGACTGATAATGGTTTACTTTTTCAAGGGTTTTTCTTGTCGTTCAGACTGTAGATTTTTATCATCTCACTGTATGCTGTATTGCTGTCGATCTCTATCTTTAGTACTGATAAAAGTGTTGTTATTTTTTAATTGTTCACACCATTTATTCATTAACTTTGACTAATTTTGATATGTCGCGTATACTGGTAAGTTCCTCATGGCGTTAAGGGTGGCGAGGTTTTCCAATGTTGTGAAGGTTATTTATTTGATACGTTTTGCATGGTTTTACCGTGTCCTGTAGACTGCTATTGATTATTTCACATGTTTTGCCATAGGCTAGCTGTGCTGATTTTATTAACTGAAAGTAACTTAAATAACACCTAAACAAGGATGCATTCGAAATATTGAATTGAAATATTGAATGCGTCTGAAAGCTAGACGTTGATTACGATTTTATTTTTATTCAGTTTATATTAATCGTTTACAAAAGTCCAGACGAAATGTTCATATTTAATTATGTATTGTTTAAAATGAGAATCGAGTTGCTGGGGGAAAACAATTTACTCACAAGACGGATTTTTCCTTGTATATCAACGCTCATTCCTTCAAGTAACCTTTCGTACTCTGAATCAGGACCTAACAGCTGAAAGAAGTTGATTGGAATAAACTCCATTAAAATCACTAAGATTAGGAATACTATTATATCCAATTTTTAAAAAAGTATTCTATACAATTATTTGCCGTTTTTGTTTGTGATATGTTTTATGCAATGAGGTTGCTAACTTCACGTTCAGTTCTTCTCCTTTTACATCCTGGGAGTGGGACGAGGCACCTTTGTAATTGCCAATGTTCAAGTATATACAAATCAGAATTAATAAGTAAGTAGGAAATTTCTATTGACATCAAAGTTTCAAAGCTCGGAAGTCTCTAAGAAATCCTTGTTAACTAGAATGACTTTATTCAAAAACGAAATTATTAAATAAACAAGGTCATTCAAATTCAGAGAAGGAACTATCAATTTGGTCAAGACATAATTCACAATCACAGATCAACAAACCGACAAATATATTAACATAAACAGTGTCTTAAAACGGTCATGGATTAAAAATAAAAAATAATGAATTATGCAACCGAAAACGGCATAAAGCTTTTGGCTGCTATAGTCTGCTATAAAAGGCAGCTTAAAATCAAAATAAGTATCCAACTAAGTAATCAGCTAAGCGCAATGAAGCTATTCCAACCAGGATTAATAAGGAAAAAAAGGAATAAAAAACTATGATTATTTTTTATTTTTTGTAAAAAGGGGGGATAGATAAAGGATAGACTTTTACAAATCTAAAGTTCTTCAAAAAGCCTTCGACAAGGGTAGAATGCCTTTTTAGTGAAAAGCTCTAAATCGCCCCAAATAAATAAAGCATATACACGAAAAATAATACTATTATCAAAACTGTACACGACACAAAACATATAATATAAAGAAAAACTAATGACCATAATTAATATCTAATCTGAATAACCTGCCTTCTGTTTAACATATATATTTTAAAAGAAATGTGCTATTTATAGAATTCATCATAGTACAAAACATTTTTGCAAAATTTCCAAATAAACACATATCTCACAGTAGCTGGGTTTGGTGTCCGAGAGTGTAAGTCCATTTCCTCAAAGTTAAATTTATAAATTTTTTGTATGTAGATAAAAAATTAATGAAACCTGTGTAGGAATTAGACTTTGGTACTTATATCAGCAGTCAAATTTTTGTCTAATCTATGTAAAAATTTAAACAATAAAGTAATATTTTATCCTAACCTGTGGCTTATCAAACATGTATCCTTTACCCCTACCAAGTCCCTGTCCTTGGTCACCCTTTCCTGGATTCTGAACATTTCCGTGACCAGGCTTTCGTCTGATTAATTTTGAAAGGTTATTTGCAGCATCTTCAGAGGCTGTTTGCTTGTTTTTGCCTAATTTCTTCAACATCTTTATCTTTCTTGTTCTATACAATTTCCGCCTGAGAAGTTGCTCATGATACCAATCCTTTGTCAGACCAGCTAGTGTCTTCTCGTTATCACGTTCGTCATCACCCTATAAATATTGGAATTAAAAACACCTTTAATGTAAACATTTCCAAACGAAACAATGCCATTTTATATTTTTAAAAAGTGAGGAATGGGTTTCAGTATCAAGTTTCATTGATTAATGGACAGATTGCAACCTTTCTAAGTCAAACAAGAGGTAAATAACAAGGTTTGATATCGTAGTAACAACAAATTTAAATTTTCTTACTATTATTGAGTAAATTATATACATCTGAGCCTCATAGTGAATGATCATCAATGTCCTTGAGACATCTTGACAGGTCTTGAAAACACCAAGACACGTCTTGAGACATGCTTTATGACGTCTTCTAAAAAACATTCGGGTCTTCAAGACATGTTCAAAAATTTTGTATATATGCGTTTCAGTGCCTATTTACTTTAAATTCTGGAATAATTGCGTGCCTTTCTTATTGTGACTTGTTAATTTAAGGTGATAATTTCTTAATACTTGTGTTGGACACTGCTGACAAAACCTTAAATGCGAGGTTTAACTATTGCAAATCTTACCCTGTCGCAATTTTCGCTTTGAGACATGTCTTTTAAGTATGTCTCAAGACTTTTAAGATGTGTCAAAACAATGATGATCATTCACTATGTTATTGGTACAAAATTTTATTGTCAAAAATAAAATGAAAACTGTTTACTTGCCCAAACTTTACAATATCCAGAACACTGCTTTGATGCATTTAGGAGTTTGTTACATCGACTTAAGTCTAGCAACTGAATGTTGATAAGGTATTGTATAGAACCATCAACTTAGACCTTTTTAGAGTAAGATACACTCTTGCGTGACTTGAACAAAAATAGAATTAGGCACTTACACCGTAACAAGAAAAAAAGTTTTGTCAATAAAGTTGCTCTTTTCCTTTCTTTTGAAAAACTAGTTCATGTTTTAAGCCGTTTAACGAAATGTGCCAAACAAAGACAATAACTTAGCTTTTTAGACGAGAACTACTCAAATTTTCTCAAAATCCTATACCACAATGTCCGTTTTAAGATATCGACAATTTTTTTCTTACAAAAACAGGTAAAATTTCCTTTATCTTTGATTTGTTAAAAAACAAAGTGAGTTTGTTAACTGTGATTCTTTAAAAAAATAAATTGGTTGTATTTTTGTTGAGCACATTTTATCTGTTTGGCGTTGTCTACAATTATTTGAAAATGAAGTAGTAAATTAAAACTGTGTACTAACAATATTATTTTGCCTTTCCAATAAGTCTTCTAACTTTCTGACAGGTTCCAGGTTCAGGTCATCTAAACAAAAATCATAGGTTCATCATTAAACTGAATATAGTATCAATCAGTTATAAGAAGATTACATCAATTATTGTTTAAAACCAATTTGTTGAGATCCCGATGTGAAATTTTAACCTGTGGAATAATTTCTGTTTTAAACAGCATCAATTCAAATAAAGGTCAAATTAAAAGGAAAACACACAATAAGGAAAAGAAAAAACAACATAAAAGCATTATCAAATATAAAACGAAGGTTGTATCATTGTTAAATATGCTTTCAAAGAGAGACAAGATTGATTTAATTTCTTGGCATCATCTTTTTGCAGCTTATGAAAATGTAAATATGTATAGTTTCTTAAAGTTTGACTGCTCTTCCTTTTTGACCCCTAGCTTGTTTGATGACGGTTAATCCAGAAAAGCGCTTAGCACGGAGTTATATTGGGCCTACTAAGTTTATCACAGGGCCCTCAAAAAGGTGAAGAGCTCTATATCGCTAAAAACACAAATAAAACCTATATACGAACCAATTAAGGTCAATTTGCCTCAATGTTACACATATGAATAAAAGAAACCATGAAAGACAAAGTCTAACCAGTAACCCTTTCTCCTGACTTCGGAAAGTAAATGATACGATCATGTTGGCTGGTATCAAACAGTCACCCACATTGAGGACAAAAGTAAGAGTTCACCTAATCATCTAATTAGAAAGTGACTAAACAACTATAAAAATACTTAATAAAAGTACATCTTATATCTCCAAGGAATCCACGCAGAAACCAGTCAGTACTGGATCAATGAAAATGAATTATTGTAATTGAATAACATAACATTAAAGTATTTATTTTATGCTACTTTTGACATGTGAGCGATTTATTGAAATCTTAACATATTTAGCGTGACTTTATAATTAAAATCTTTTCTGTTCTCCGAATAAATGGATGTTTTACTTAAATGTGTTACTTAAAGTAATTAAACGATAAAAAGCCTGTTAAATACACAATGTCGATTAAGAATAAGATCGAGCTCCGTTTTTCCTAAGTTTTGTCCTGGATTTCCTTATATCTGCTACACATGTGTTATAATGGTAAGGGTTGGTCAGTATGAAAAAGTTTTTGAGATTTAAGAAATAATTCATGAAGGTCGTAAGTTTGTTGGAGATTTTAACATAAGAAACATTATCTTCGTAAAATCTATGACGATGATGTTATCTATATAAAAATTGATGTCGTATCAACTAAATTCTCTCTACATGAAGATGCCGCCTGAGTAACTTCGCATTACAAGAACCTTCCAACAACAGGAAAACTGAAGACATTTCCTTAGAGTATAAACATACCCTTACATAGTCTAATGTCTTACTGTCTAAGATAAGGCAAACCTAGTAGATTCTATAATATTTATCTTAATGTTCATTGGGATAAATGCAATCAAAGTAGCCTGAGACTGATTTTTCAGAGAAGTAGCGTTACTTTTTTTATTTAACCCCATGTTTCATTGTCTGTCTTCTAATCATTAGTTTAGTAAATACATACCAAATGGAATCATTTAAAACTATTCATAATCAATAAATAACACAAAAAAGACAGAGAACTAACAACACTGCAGTAAAATAATGCAATGCACACTAAAGATGTCAGTTTGATATGCCAGGGTGTAGTATTAATTTTTTGTTTGACAATCAAACTTTATTTCCGAATTTTAACTATAATTGTATGTGTAAAATCTTAGTATTCAAATATGGGAAAATATATTAATGAGAGTTTGTTCGATTTTGAAAGCCTCACTTTGACTTTGAAATGAAGAACAGTAGTATAAGTGTTATTCATTTACTATGGTGTAATATCAAGTGCCATAAATGTACAAATCTATTTTATTCTTGTAAAAACTTTGAGAAATACGTATTTTTAATCTTATCTGGCATGGACAAAATTATTATTCAGAAATGTATTATATGACCTTTGCTATTCATGAAAAAAAGTTAAAACAAATATGCAAAAAAGAAAACATTTTTGGCCTGATTTAATAAATTAATAGTTACAATGAGTTGTAAGGATACAATAGTAAGGTAATACCGAGAAGTAAATTTCTAAGTGAAACCCATCGATTCATATTAATCGAAAGTGCAGATGCTGTCTGGAAATACAATATAATAAAGGAAATAACAAATTATGCTTAAGACTTATTGAAAAGATTTTCGAAATATTGATTTGAGTTATATTCCTAAGAAACTGTTTCCTGTAAATGTACACTATCAAGTATAAAATAACTTTAATGAATCAGTTTCCTGAAATTGGAGAAGCTATTTTGCAAATTCATCTAAAAGTCATTTTTATGCAACATTAAACATTGGTGTTTAGAATCCTATCTTTTTTATTAATTAACTACCTTGATATTTTGACTTGGTCTGTGACAATTCCAGTAAAAACTGATGGTTGATACAATATTGACAAAAAGCACGAAAAGTTTACAATTATTAATAAAAAACAAAAAACGATAAATTTTACCATAAGTTTTTATAATACAATTCTGAATTATTAAGTAGCAGTCTTTATAAAATCCATGCAATATCAGTGGTGAGGTGATACATGGTGTGGAAAAACCCACCAATCTGTACTTTATTTTTCAGACTTCATACCTCATATAATAACATTATTACAGTCATTTCTCGGTCAATGCTTTTACTTTTGAGAAAATAATAAAATTATATCTCTAACAAATCAACTAAATCAAGAACGATATCTCTTGCAAATGGTCTTTCTCATGTACATTCTATGTAATGTTTATCTCAAAAGTACAAGGCTCAAATGTAAAACAAAGGCTGGTTATGTATACAGGAACAGTCCCTGACTTTAAAACAAGTTTACGTTTCGTGGGTTTTTCATATAGATGATTCACCTCCTGCATGATTTTTATATGGACTGTTACTTAATCTTAATTTAAGATATATACCTCAATTTTATTTGAGGAAAACTAGTTCAGAGAATATCGCTGGCATATTGTCATTTTGCCATAATGTTTAATTAAAAAGTATATGTCTTATATAAGTTTACATACAAATTGTTTTCGTAAATATCACCTATTGTTTGTGTTTTATTCTTTTTTTTTTAAATTACTGAATGCTGTATTTAATCATACAAACGTACATTAGTATCCTAGTTTTTCATAATATATAAATACATGTTTTATGTTTATTTGCTCATGTTGCACCTACTCTCCGAGTTAAAAATATTTGAATCTCTTTCATTATGGCCATTAAACCATTCTTTGTTTTTTTAACTGATCTTGCAAATCAAACATTTTGATCATTGTCTGAATCAAATACCACCTTGAAATCAGCAAATTGCATATTAAAATTGATCCTTTAGGATTGAATAATGTGAAGATAGTCATTCACGCTTTGATACTTTTGGAAGAAAAAAAAAGTCTATTCGTACGTGAGAAAAAATAATGCACAATATATTTTCTTTTAGTTGTCCGTAGTAACAAAGTATGTTCTTTTAAGACAGAATTATATGTCGTACTATTATAAATTATGAATATGCATTTATAAAGAGTAAGCAAGATTTAAATTGCTTAAATGGTTTATATTTAAATATACCCATATATCAATTAACTCCATTAATTTTATAGTTATGTTTTTTAATTGTAATATGGAAATAAAACATATTATGACGTCCGTTGATGACTTTATTACTCGTGCTATCACTAAAGGTATATATAAAGTATATAAAATACAAAATTACCAATGTTAAAGAAATATGGAAAATTTAGGTATGCTATATGTACATTTCAAGGAGTAACCT
>JARWCS010344358.1:0-11381 GCA_034783895.1 Geukensia demissa | reverse complement strand
CTGGTTGATCTAGCCCCACCCGTTCTGTGGGGGAAGGGGCAATAAGGGGTATTTTTCTTATTTGAATGCAAGTTCTCTATTTCTTGTCCAATTTTGATGGGTTTTTTTATTCCCCATGAAAAAGTCAACATTATAGGCTACAATCTCTTTTATTGAGATATAGGGGGTCCAAAAATGGCCACATCCTAATTTTTGAAACTTTTTTATTTCTCATCTGATTTTGATGAGGTTTTTTTTGTAAATGATTCCTTATGAATAATGCAATAAAAGCTGCTCCATACATTTAAAAAAAATTTTACTGTTTTCTTTTTTTTTTGTAAAAAAGGGGTCAAAGGTTTAAAAATTGTGATTTTGCAGGAGATGAGAAATTTTTATTTTTTCATCCGATTTTGATGGGATTTTTTTTTTATTTGATTCCTCTCAATGTGAGCTTTCAGTGATGTGTCAACAGATTTTCTCTATCTTTTACCGTTTTCGGGCTAGAAAGAGTCAAAGCGGGGCGATTCAATTTTGTATAATATGGAAAAATTTTATTTTTTCATCTGATTTTGATGGGGTTTTCTCCAAATGTTCCTTATGAAAATTTTTTAAAAATGACACAGTTTTGCATCTCCAGTTTTGAGGATAATACAAGTCAAAATGATCAGTTACCCAGTCATATTACGGTGTCTAGCATTTTATTGTGTCCAGCACTTTACTGTGCCCAGCATATTACTGTGTCTAGCACATTATTGTGTCCAACAAAATACTGTGTCCACACTTACTCAAAAGTTCATTTGTTTACCTTTCACATGCCAACATGCTGTTGTTGTATCATGCTGCGCTTGCGAAGCACCTAAGTTTGTTGTTTTTTAGATTTTAATTACATATTCTGATTTCATCTAATACTTATTTCAGGATTTCTGACAGACGATTTGGTATCATCAGAAAATGATGGAAATCAGCAAAAGTATCTCGGTGTTTGTTTACTCCCAGGACCAAACAGACGTGTGAGTTTTTGATGTTTCTAAAGTTTTTTTTTTCGTGGATTATCGTCTATACTTTAGGCACTTGGGTTTACTGCACGTTCTGTCAATGCAATTTGAGTTACCACCTATATAATTGGTTGTCCCACTTTCACTTAAATATTTTCTTGGTACATTTTACTAGTCAAGTTAGTACTAATATGCATTGTCTGGTAAAATCACTTATTCCCTAGTAGTAGTATGGGTAGTTAATCAGTGGCCTGTAATTTAACTTTATTTTGTAGTAATTAGTTCTTGTTCCTTTTATTTTTAATGAGATTAAATTGGATATGATTTAATGAACTAGATTATATACGATTTTAAAAAGAGGTAAGTACGGTATGACATAATTTTGACTCATACAATACTTTTGTCAAGATTATTTAAAAGAAAGAATATGGCCAGAAAGACACTTTCCACATCTTACACACGTTTATAACAAATATTCAAGATTCAAATTTAACTACGTGTAAAGTGCATTTCTGGATTTACATTAATTACACACATAAGGGCCAAAAAGGAAGATCAGTAAAACTTGATGAAATTCTAGTTAAATTCATGAACCAAATGAAATATTCATCATGTCGATAAACCAAAATAAGCCGATAAGAATTTTAAAAATGTCAATTTGGAAAGACTTAAACCGTATCTTTCCATCGCACATTCCAGTTACCGTAAATATTGTATGTTAACAAAGCAACATTCTGTTTTGTCAAAGTTATTCTGACGATGCCGTTTCAGGAGCACAAATTTACTCTTATAATATACAGTCTAATACAGCTAAATGATGTCCTATTTTAAATTGCTTTTGGCCATAAAAGTACTGGCTACATCCTTGTTTAACCTTAGATTTTAGTCTTGTCTGTATAAACAGCTTTGAACCTTTATATAAATCTGTGGACACACCAAGTCTTATTAAGTAATGGTGTGTCATACCATCAGTACATTTAAAGACTGGTGTGGTTGAGAATTGGACTTTAATGCGATAATATGTAGCGAATGGCTTGGTAACTCATCTATGAAATTGAAATTAAGGACATCTAACATGCACATCTAAGAATAAATTGACAGACCTATTAATGTTGTCATGTCATTTGTCATTACTGAAAATGACATAATTATGAAATCTAAATCCTTAACGTGAAAAAAGTTGAAGGTCAAGAAGAAGAAACTATTTGCAGACAAAAATAGTGAGTCTGTATATAAAAGTTATTGAGAAAATGGAATTAAAGGTGAAAATTTGTTGCAAATTTTACAAAAATCTCTCATTCATGAAAATTGTGTCAGGGACATATGTATGAGGCGCCATTTTACTATTTATTCACTATTTTCTGATATAAAAAAATCCTGATATCAAAAATTCTATTTTTTGATATCAAAAAATGAAGACAATTGTCTGATATAAAAAAAATGGATTTATCAAAAAATGATTTTTTGATATCAGGAAATCGATTTTTTGATATCAAGAATTCGATTTTTTGATATCACAAGATATTTTTTTTTCATATCAATAAATTGATTTTCTGATATCAAGAGAAATGATGTATTATTTGATATCAGAAAATCGTAAGCATTTTTTTATATCAGAAAATCGATTATTTGATATCAGAAAATGCATTTCTTGATATCAATAAATGATCTTCTGATATCAATAAATAGAATTCTTGATATCAAAAAATGTAAATGATTTTCTGAAATGAATGAATTTTTGATATCAAAAATGGGAATTCTTGATATCAAAAAATCCATTTTCTGATATCAGAAAATATTTTTTGATATCAAAAATTAATTATTAATATCAAAAATAATAATTTTTGATACCAGAAAAAAGTGAATAAATAGCAAAACGACGCCTCATATTTATCATTAATATATTGATTTATAATGTAAATTTTTTGTCCTAAAAGATGTCTCTGTACCATTACCTGTTCAAATGTTAAAGAAATAAGACACAAGATTTAAGTTATAGCAAAGATTCATCAGTCGGAGTATTGATCTAATCATATTCGTTAATTTTTCTACTGATTAACAGGAAAATCAAGACCAAAGGATACACGAACAATTTCTTATATCTCGGATATAGTGATTTGTTACATCAATCAAGGAGCAATTATCGCATATTAGTTTCATCTTGCCTATGTAGATCTACCTTTGAATAATAATCGAAGGTGCAGATCGATGATTGTCATGAATATTTAGTTTAACTAAATTCTGAATGTTATTGTAATGGAATGCGATCAACATCGCTTATAATTTCTTATTTTTAGATATTATAATTGAAAATCAAAGGTAAGTTCATTTTTGTTCTCTATCAAATAGAGAGTTGTGGCACATCAATGAGGGGCGGGGGTTAAATATATATAGTAAAAATTCTGTCTCAAATTATCATGATTACTAAGAGAATTCCCGAGAGCATGTCCTACAATTATAATGGTGATTACAATATTGTACTGTCTCTGTTCAAGTAGATAAATATATATTTACTGCATTGTATTAATGTGGAATCAGCGATTAAAGGGCTTTACATTTTTCCAGGGAAAAGAGCATGATATAAGCACAAAAATACATGAAATTTTCTTTTAATTTACTTACAATTGCGCGGATTTCGGAATATGTTTATGTAATTCATACTATTCCTCTGATTTGCGGTTTTTAAATTAAATCCACCTCGAAGTTCCAATTTCATTACCACTGGTTATTTATTGGTACTAGTATCAAGACAGCTGGCAATTCCTGGCTTGACACTAGTTTTACTGGTAGATGTGATATTCAAAGTTCACAGATTTAAATTATATTATCCGCGTAAATACATGTACTTCTCGTGTGAAAAAAACAGTTCCTTCTGAGTTTGCAATGTAAATCTTGGTAATCTTGGCGAATGAAAGATTTGCACATACCTTAAAATAACATAATTTGATTGGGTATAACTGCAACACAATGTGACGAACATTTTCTTTATTTTTATATTTTGGGGTTTTGTTCTCTACCCGTAATATCTGATTATTCTGAAATAGGAATTCCCGTTTGGGAGGATGGTTTTTTTTTTAATTAGAAATGATTATTTCAAATAAATTATGTTAATAGATGTTAATGTTTTGGTTCTTATGCTACTGATGGTAGAGTACTCCTTGAAATGTACATATAGCAGATCAAAATTCTAAATTTCTTGTTTAAATTCTAAAGTATTGAAAATAGGAAGAGATACAAGACGTTTGTCGCGGCCGCTGTACTTCTTGTACTTTGATATTGGATCCCGGACTTCAAGATTACTCCTTGAAATGTAGATATATAGCATATCTAAATTCACAATATCTATTCAACAGTGGTAGACTTGTATTTTGAAATAGCAAATAAAGATTGGAGAGACTTATCAATTGTTCATCAATTAGTCGCGAAATTCGATATTTTAAAATCGGCTTTAAATTCGACTGGCATTTGGTGGATGGCTGTCTCATTGGCAACCATGCCAAATCTCTAATTTTTACGAGAAGGGGCCTGTGGGGACTTGCCTAATTACCATTGTATTTGTCTGCCTCCGCATCGTGATGTAAACCGTTCGAGACTGAAGAAATTAACGTCCATAATGTACCAGGAATACCAAAAGTGATAATCAAATAACGATTTGTTGTCTCTTAACGCTAGAATTATTTTACATTGTTGCCAGTTTCAGCATAAACAACTTAGCCAAAAGGGTTTTTTCTTAAATCTTAGGACAGCCATGAATATTCATTATCTATTGGATACTGAAGCGTGAAGATGAGGGCCTTTCAATCGAACAAGATTACAGATTTCTCTTAGAAGAAAAGAGATCCAGAAAGAATCTAAAGGAACCAACTTTAATTGAAGATGGGGCATAATTATAAGTCTGCTACATGATAAAGACATTTGTTGTTCATTTTCTAATCTTATTGCAGTTTATAATCACAACAAATATTTCATGTGATTTTTTTTCTTAATTGAGGGGTTAATGATATGGATTAATAATATGCCCAACACCATCGAGTAATATGTATTTTTTTAACTTTCCTTTGTACTTTTGATGATATACTAACAAATGGAAGATAATTTCAATCGGACAATCATTTCAAATTAGATGTAACTGCTATTTAGAAGATAAACAGACTTTGCAGCATCCTAAAACTTACAATGGTAAATAATTTGGGGATTTTGTTTAAATGATGGGTTCCTCTAGTAAATAGTACTTTGGTTCTTTTATTAAATTGTAAATTACACAAGAGATATGCAGGGGATGCAAATACCATTAAATGGTTACATGAAAACAAGACAAAAGCGAACAACTAATCACAAAACCCAACATACCAGGTGTGAGTTCATGCATGTGCACCAAAAGAGTAAGCAGTATTTTCTATAATATTAACACCTGCTGTATTATATACGGTGAAACGGTAAAATAGATAAGTTGTCAATCGACATTATTTTGTACGTCAATATGTTGGTTTACTGATTTATTGTTGCTTAACGCCAAGAGGGCATCGTATCCGCAATAGAACAAGATGACAAGCAATATACAGACTG
The DNA here is from genome assembly GCA_034783895.1 of Geukensia demissa. Taxonomy (NCBI): domain Eukaryota; kingdom Metazoa; phylum Mollusca; class Bivalvia; order Mytilida; family Mytilidae; genus Geukensia; species Geukensia demissa. The sequence continues at coordinate 5,841 of JARWCS010344358.1, read as the reverse complement.
TGAAACCGAGGCCGTCATAAGGGCTTGAATTTTTAATCCCACTAAATTGCAGATTGGATTTAGGCTTGGAACCTACTGCCTATTTACGACTCTGAACAAGCTGCTACAAGTAGTAGAACTTAACATTCTGTAAACACGCCACGTCATTATCAACTCTTCGGACTTCTCCCGACACTCAGGGATACCCATTTGAAGACCAGTTCATCCTCAATCTACAGATAATATACTCCCCAACCTACCTTTATGGATGGGGTGGTCAGGTATTCATACCTCTTGCTCAACATGTGCAAACCAACCAACTGAGTACATAAAATATAAAAATCAACAAACGACATTTAATTAAGCCCAAAAATAGTGACCCGGACGGACAATAAGCCAAGGATACTTTGGTTAGACAAATATGAGTGTTAACAGCAAACATCATTGTGCCAAACCATGTGAAGGTATAAACAAAAGTCATTTGAAAGTAGTATGTTGACATAAAATCAGATTTTAGGGGGACCCGACATTCATATTTATCAATATTAAGTTCAGGTACACCAATTTCCATTCTAAAGGTTATTATTTCAAATATATAGAAAACGTTATTTTCTCTTCTAGTGAAGTTTTTAGGTTACTCATATTTCCTCATGTAAAATACGGTTGTGCTTACAGCACGGAGGTTTTACTGAATACACGGGAATTACATGTATATAATTGCACCTAGAAATGGGAGGGTAAAATGTATTTTAAAAACAGACAACCATTCTAAAACCCCACACTCTCTATTTTAATTTGCATCTAGTTATGTACAAAACGATTTGTTAAACTAATTGGTATCAGTATATCGCATTGAATATATTCAGAATGATGATATTGATTTGATATTAATTTAGTCTTTACTTTATCAGGGTTAAATTATTTCTGAAAATCTAAATTGAATTATACGCTGAATTTATCCTGTAAACTTTTTTTAGAGAAATTTCCGTCAGTTAATGCATCATCGTATTTCAAGTATGGTTTTCCGTTAATAAATGGTCATGCAGAACTGTTGATATAGCTAAAAGCTTGTCCAATCGTGATTGAATGTTTACCAAATGTATATTTCGTTCATATTTTCGTAATAAAGGTGGGGCTTAAAAGACAATAGACGTTAGCTGGATTGGAAACCGTAATCTCACTCTGAATATCATACAATGAAGCAGTTCGCAATTATTCAGACTACTAAAATGAAGTTAACATTTGAATTCTTTGTTTTAATCACTGCGCAAGAAAACTAACATACAAATAAATGCTGAAATAAGAATTACTTATCTATTGAAATTTGACAATAAATCAAAGAAAAAAACAAACTGAATTTTCCAAAATGCCAAGAATATCACCACCACGGGTGTGGTTTCCGATTGTCTTTGCATAAAATATTCACATTTGTATACACCATGTATTGGCTTAATTTTAGTTTTATTCACCCTAGCGTTGACAATTGTCATGGCGACAAATGCCATCCAAAAAATTGAAATTATTTAATATCTACGTCACTGAACTACAATGTATGTCAGCAAATTAAGAAAGTTTACCTACTCTGCTAATTTGATATGTACAAAAATAAGATATTTTTACACCATGGCACAGTTTTCACACTCCTAGACTGAAACGTTTCCAGTTTCTAAAATTCAAATTCCCAACCTGACCAAAGATATAACTACATTTCGAGTAAGGCTTTTAGAGACAATGTTTATCTAAAGACTTTTAAATAGAGATATAATAAACATATCATTAAACACCTCCCAAATTTATCGAAGACGAGTATGAGTAAGCATTTTGCATTTCCTGGGATATTCTCTTTAACAAACATCTTGATATTGATTCCAGGACTAAAGAATTTTATCTTCTCAGACGAATTTTTTTTTATATTTAAATTAAGTTTTGACAGATTTTCTTCTATCTGTACAAAGTCTGTCACATTTTGTTTATAATAATAAAATATTGCAAGTTTGTGTTGGTGTGATTTTTTAAATCTGACTTCATATTATGTTGTTTTTGCCAAAGAATCCACTATGGTAAATAAATGTGGCCCCCACCACCATAAAATTATTGACGATGATCTTGATGGTCATTTAATAGGTTCATTTAAATGTATGAAATAATTTAAAACAAAGACCCCAGTCTAACTGAAATCACCTTGAACATGTTATATTTACCAAAGAAACTGCGAAACGTTGGTTATGGTAACAGAATTTTTATCATCCTAACGGGATAGTTATCGCCTTTGCGTGTTAGACAGCCTGTCCATTAGGGGAATTTAAAGGGGTAGAGCCACGGAAATGTTTTTTCCTCTTAAACTGGTCAATTATTTTTGCATTCGCTTACAGAAGCTCCAATGTTCGGACGTTTTGCTTTCAATGACATTGAGATATAACTTGTAAAACCTTTGTGGGGTGACCGAAAAAGGTCAAAATATAGGAGTTTTGCTGTTCTAAATAAGAATTTTATGTACGGCACATTCACGGGCACCTTAGAAATTTTACTGTGGTGTATTCTGTTTAATTTTAAAAGTCTGTGCGAAATTTCTAGGGTGCCCATACATGTGCTCATTTCACCAAAAGAAATTTTGCTATATACTATTTATAAACGACAAAAAAGACGCCCTATTTCCCTTCCTATTATCCACTTTACTTATATCTGCTTCAAATGTGCTGTTATTCCATTCCATTGCAAGAAAATTGATAAAATCAAACATTTTAATTCAAACCTTATCTAAATTCCCATTAACTCATCATCTTCGTATTCTTTATACAGATTCCTTTCTCATATTGCACCTTATTTTACACACAATTTTTTAAGATAATTTTATACATGTATCTGGGCGGCAAATTAACCCTCAAGGCTCAATAACGTAACGGATGATGGGTGATCTTACCTATCGAAAGACTGAAAATATACTTGATAAAAATTAGTTTATTGTACCTGGAATGATATTACAAGATTATGTCAATTAAAATTTAAAAATCAACACAAGAACTAACCAATGATCATGTTTAATTGATTTAACATGTTTAAATAAACAGAATTTCCCTCAGCCCACGCCAGAGATACCTCATATGTCGAAATTCGCCTATCTGCAAGACGAAAATGTTTTTCTTTCATCATGATCGTAACTGCACGCGTCCGACTGAGAAACTCGGGCCATTAACATACATGTTGCGGATGTTTTGCCTTAGTTGTAAGATATAACATGAATTAAATAATATTTTCCAAGTAAGAGACCTACTTTCTATGACAATAAGACCTTTATTGTACACAAAGGAAGGTTCAATCAATTCTAGATTGTAAGAATTTTTTTTAATAAAAAACAAAATTCACTAAGCTTGATAAAATTTCGGCTGTTTCCGAAAAGAACTCGCTAATATTTTTATAAAGTTTTAAGACGAACTATAGGATAAATTTGGCGTGGTCTCAACATTTTAATTTTTCCAAAAAATGTTTTTGTGATTATTCGAGACAACAAAATTTGTTTTTTTTTAGAATTAGAGCCAACTTCAAAGGTTAATACATGATGCGCACAACATCGTAATTCAGCTTTTTCGTGTGGCTCGACTATAACTAGTAGAGCAGGATGTCCACACGTTTATTTATGTCATTTTCTTGTCCTGTTAAGTGTGTCTTAATGGGAGCTAATAGGTCTTTTTGGTAAGCGTAATGCAGAAAAGTCATGAACAATCAGCGTGAATTCATGAAACTCGCATCCACAAAAGACGTACAATTTTTAATATTTTTTTTATTTAAGAGTAAGTAAATATTTATGTCGTAAATCTAAAATTAGAGTTTGCATTGTAATTATTTGAAAGCCAGACTGTTTTTGTGTATAGTTATATGATGCATCAAAGCTTTTCTATATTTGATTACATTTTCATCACCTCACGAAATGAGGTGGGTTTATGTGATACCTCGAGCGTCGACGTCAGCATCCGAGATAGCATTCCCGCTTACTGGCATGTACCTCACCCACGGAATACACGGACAACTGCGATGCATGCTTCAGATGCTGAACTTGATCTATATTTGACGCATGAACGAATCGGTGAGAAAACATGGTTTAAGTCCATTCCAGCTTACTGACATCATACTGGTTTGCCTGATGCATCTAAGGACAACTGCAATGCATGCTTTAATGTAATGCAGGAATGACCCTGTTTGGAAACATGTGTCCAACATCAACCATTTTGGTTTGCATGTTGCATCAAGGAATGAAAGCGGCAATGCATGCTTCAGATGCTGGATGTATCCCATATTTCATGCATGAATGACTTAGTAAAGAAGTACGGTTAAAGTCCTGCTCACTGACATGTCCCACATCAACCATAGTGGCATGCATGATGACAAATGGATCAATGTTACATTAAAATATATCTTCTTGTTATCCCTTAAAAATAAATATCGATCACAAACTAACGATAAGAGAGAAAAATTGGAAACAAAACTTTTAGTGGCCATCTATTTCAAAAACTAATAGAATTGTTTTTAATAGTATCTGGGCGTTTACACAGCTTAGTATTGAAGTGCATAACGATTCTAGATATGACTAAATATGACAAATGTATGACAGTAATAAATAGAGACAATACTGCATAACGAGGTGAGCTTTAGCAGTCAGTGGCTCCTTACTGCACAACGAGGTGAGCTTAGCAGTCAGTGGCTCCTTACTGCAAAACGAGGTGAGCTTAGCAGTCAGTGGCTCCTTACTGCATAACGAGGTTAGCTTAGCAGTCAGTGGCTCCTTACTGCATAACGAGGTGAGCTTATCAGACAGTGGCTCCTTACTGCATAACGAGGTGAGCTTAGCAGGCAGTGGCTCCTTACTGCATAACGAGTTGATCTTAGTAGGCAGTGGCTCCTTACTGCATAACGAGGTGAGCTTAGCAGGCAGTGGCTCCTTACTGCATAACGAGTTGATCTTAGCAAGCAGTGGCTCCTTTTACGATAACAAAGGTAATGTGATCCTTGGAACACCAACTCTCATCATATCAAATGGAGAGCATTGTAGAATAAAAGCATATTCTCCAATTGAGACCCAGACATAGATTAGCATAATTTATGGTTAATATATAGGTTGTTTTCGTTTCCTTTCATAAGTTTATTTAGCCATTATACATTGGTTCTAAAGTAGAAAAAAATTGTGAAAAAGAATATTAGTACGAATGTGCCATGAAAACTTGGAAAAATGTTTTGAATTGATATCGAAAATGTTCCCCTAAGATAACGGTAGTACTTCAATACCTAAATATTTTCAGTAAATGTGTATACTCTAAATTACTGAAAATACGAAAAGATCTCGAAAAGTATTGCAGTAAGTAGTTGTCCCTGCCGTCGTAATTGGCTTCCCATTTCTATTTGGATTTGAGTGCTTCTTTATCTATGTTTGGATCTTGTACTTCCTATCATTTGGTTCTAATGCTACTGATGAGAGTTTACTTGAAATGTACATGAGTTGTATTCTCGTATTTATTTTTACCTGCGTCGCCAACGGCGGAAGCAGGTCTAGGAGTCGGGTCATTCCGTCCGTCTGTCCGTCCCAATAAACTTGTCATCGCAACTCCTCTGAAACTATTGATCCGATTTTCATGAAACTTGGTATGTAGATAGGACATCATATTTAGTTGTGCATATCGCCAGGAAATTTTTATCCCCTGGTTTTTATGGGAGTTATGCCCCTTGGAACCTAGAAAATAGTCATAAATGACCTTGTCAGCGCAACTCCTCTGAAACTGCTGATCCGATTTTTATTAAACTTGGTATGTAGATAGGACATCATATGTTGTTTTGCATATCGCTAGGAAATTTTGATCCCCTCATTTTTGTGGG
>JARWCS010344347.1:0-11382 GCA_034783895.1 Geukensia demissa | reverse complement strand
TCAATTGAGAGATATACACTCCGTATGCAGGTGCGGCTGGAATGTTGCTAGAAATGAACGGAAAGTTTACAATCGGATTCATTAATCATTTATTTATTATAAGATCACATTTGTTTGCTTTGTTCGGAAAAAAATGTTATAAACTTAATTTATTAGCTGAAACAATTGTAAGAATTTGGGGAATTTAGGACATGCGCAAAGGTGACGAACTTTTATGCACTTCCTTTTTGCTTCACTTTTGACGTTCTCCACTTTGTTCAGATAAAGATATTAACTGAAATGATTTTTACCTGAATTGTTGAGGAATATCATAGAATTAGAACAAAGTGCTCTCGGCCAGTGGACAGTAGGATTTTGCCTCTCTTAACTGTTTAGAACATAGTAAATTGCTCTCGACCAATGCAACAGTAGGAATTTGTCTCTCTTAACTGTGAAGAACCATGTTCTTAATAGAGGATTATCCAATTGTTCAACTGCATTTGTCATAAATATCTGGGGTCCTTTTAACACCTCACTTAATTCTATTTTATACTCCAGCAATAAAAAACAAGTATCGATAGATAACCTGATTATAATGAATGAAAATAAATTTCAAATATTAACACAATTAACACCATAAAAAATTAAATATGCGTTGTTGACCTTTAACAGAATTTCTGTTAAAGATTTTTTATAATAATGGGCCAACATGTAACAATGAGGAATAAAATAAATTTCAAATAAATATTAATGATTATTCATTATAAACAGAAAAAAAACTTTTTTGTGAAAACGATCTATGACATTGAAGTAGGAATCTATTTTAACTTAACAAGCATTTTCGTCTTATTTTTAAATCATATTTTATGATTTTTGAATATTGATGTCACTTTTCATGTGAAATTATATAGTTAATTACATGTATTTTGCTTTTAAATTATTCGTTAAATTTGCAGTTGAACAACAGAATAATCCCAATATTAATAGCGTGGCTCTTTACAGTTAGAAGAGACAAAATCCTACCATTTCATTGGCCAAAAATAATCTTGAACATTGAAAATAATATTTCAAAATTAATCATTGTGTCATCCAGATCAGTAGTAGCATCCATTTCACAACTGCGACAGAAAAAAAACCACATCTTTTCACTCTATTGGCTAAAGGCAAAATGCCATTTAAATGTAAGTGATATGAAAAGTTGACACATTTGTTATAGAACAACAACGACTAATTACTTGCTATAATGGCCAAAGTTCTTGATTGAACTCAATCAAGTAATAATTAAATCGGAAGGGATCTTGACAATGTTCTAAGTTTGTAAGAACATGATAATCTCTTTCTTCATGAATAGGTTTCGACTTTGTCTCGATCTTATCCATGAAGAAAGACATTATCATGTTCTTACATATTCGACGAATAATAAAAAAGTGAAAAAATGGGGACCCCCTACCCGGACACATAGACTGTCCCTGGACCCCTCGCCTACCATCCGCTACCCACCTAACGTAAAATCGTGGATCCGCGGCTGTATCCAATTGTTCAACTGCGTTTTTCATAAATGCCTGAGGTCTTTTAACACCTCACTTATAATCCTTTTTATTCTCCAGCAATAAAAAATCAATTATCGATAGATAACCTGATTATTATGAATAAAAATAGATTTCGAATATTAACAACACTTAAAAACAATAACAAATTAAATATGCATTCTTTGACTATTATGCATTACTTTTCTGTTAAAGATTTTTAACAATTGAGAAATTAAGATGTAAACTTTACCTTGCGAAAAATACCGTCTAAATCCAGAAATGCGCAAAAAACCGCAATTAAAAAAAGCAAAAAAAAAAAAAAAAAAAAAAAAAATTTTATATATAGAAGATGCCGGACCATCCATAAAGTGATGGTGATTTACCATGCCGTCACTCGACAAAATAGCCTAAATAAAATCTGCATATAATCTTACTATATGTATTAACAAATTAGAGAAAAAATACACTCTTGAACGATCTAGCGAACAATCTTTATGAAACATAGTCAAATGTCTTTCTCATATATATTTAACATAACGATTTTAGAAAAATAAACCCTATTTCCCATGGCCCTATGCCCCGTTCAAATAGAACAATTTCCTATCCCTATTTCTATCACCATAGCTGCAGTATACATGTATTTAAGGGCTCCATTCATTCTAAACATGACAAACTTTCAATGTTAATGATTTGATTATATTGTAGTGGATATGCCGTTAATCTACAAAGGGTACCGACGTCATTCGAAAATATCATCTTCCACTTCAACCCAAGGAAGCAATCTTCAAAAGTAGTCATCAACACATGTATAAATAAGGAATGGAGAAAGGAAGTTATTATATCTGAAGCAAGCATTGGGGACGTTTTCTTTGAAAGTAACTACGAACTCAAACTTGAGATCAAGGATAAATGGAAAATTGGCGTATATGTCAATGGCGAATACAAAACAGATTATATTTGTCCAGAGGATATCACTCAGGCACAATATGTTGTCTTTTCCGAAGGCGTTACCGTCATTTAGAAACTGATTGATTATTTAACTTTAAACAACAAATGTTGTAAGAATTCTAAATTAAAATTTTATAAAAATTCAAATTTCAGAATTAATGCTTACATACTTGTCTAACGGTCAAGTTCATCTGATTGCTCTCATTTTGTTATTCTATGAAACTACTGGCCTTGAACCAGAATACAGAAGAACTGAGATTCTTATGGGTATTACTTTATTGACGATTACCCGGATTAAAAAGGAGCTTTACCCGTCGTCAATTTTTTGTCAACATCTGTTGAGGCGTGTTGTATTTGATTCCTTTTAAAAGCTTCCGTTGGGTTATTTTCTCGCGATCGCCTTGCCTAGCAGCCAGCTTCCGATGTATTTCACTTGGAACTGAGATTCTTATTGCTGCAACATTATTGACGTTAACTCGGATAAGAATTTCAGGATTCAACGATGGGTGTTGCGCCCAAGACAGAGGATGCTTACCCATCCGGAGCACCTGACCCTACTCCTGTTTTGTATAGAAGTTCATGGATTCAAATCCTTTGTTCCTTTTGTTTTCGTTTTGTCTTTTATTTTGGTTCAAATTTGTCTTGTCCTTTTGAACTTTGCACTTTTGATCTCTCACACGAGTATGTATTGTTAAAATAAAACATAGGTGTTAGACAGCAGCTTTTAGTCTATATACCACATAACTGTTAAGATAACAACGTGAGCTTTCTCTGTGGTCAACATCTGTTGAGGCGCGTGTTGTATTTGATTCCATTTTTAAAAGCTTTTGGGTTATATTTTAATTTCTCGAGAACAACGAGAAAGAATAAAATGGGAAAAAATTATGTTTTTAATATAAGTATGAATAAGGTTTCAACCAAGACCGCTTTTACAACAAATGAACTGTATTTTATCAATTTTCATTAAATTGATTAGATTTCAGAATAACAAAAGGAATTCTAAGATACCAAAGGCCAGACAGAAATCGTTAAGTCGGAAGACAGACAAGGCCATGGCAAACAAAATGAAACGAAAGACAAACATAGAACACACAACACTACACTGAAAACTAAAGCTGCAGTAACACGAACGCTAAAACACCAGGGTGAGTTCAGGTGCTCCGGAAGGGTAAGCAACCCCTGCTCCACAAGTGGCACCCGTGGTGTTACTCACAACTGGTATAGGAACGGATTTGTATTCATGACAGTCGGAAGATATCCATTGTCATCTGTAAAATGGATATTTTGTACCGGTCAACCAAATTATGATGACGACCGAAAAACTTAAGGAGTGATGACTCTAATATTTCCCTGAGAAACCGTTGACTCAGTAGCTTTCTAGTCAGCTGAAATCCTCTATCATTAAAAGTTATAGCAGCACCTAGAATTAGAGGTTTGCCAGGCCAAACCAATAAACTAATCTTGCAAAAACTCTCCAATTAAATATGGCCCTTCCGGTCACGCCATTACAGGAGACTTAAACATCATAGAAAAGGAATATCTACGGAAGGTCCTTTGTAAAGGTTACTAGTACATTGAACCACGCTTAATGAATTGGAATCATACCTTTAAATTACTATGGATGCCATGGATCCGAAGCACTATGTAAAAAATGGATAAAACAAGAACAAGAAGACACTGATGCACTGTCACAGTGGGTTAAGGGTTCGAGTTTTATTTAAGAGAATAAGTTTTAAGTAGGTCAATGATTGTCACAGCTGCATCAATTTTCAAAGATCGAGATGTAGCAAAAACATTTTCCTCTATACGAGACAAATATGTTGTTTTTTCTGTAAATTATATTAGAGTCATTGTTTGTTATCAGAGATAACCGTAGAAAATGATAACAATGTTAAAACTTGTACTACTGCTAATACACTCTCCAAAGAAGAGAAAGTGGAAAATCATATATATGTCCTATCATCCTTCTTTTGTCTCGCTACCAAAGACGATGATTGTGATCAACCGTCTATATACTGGATTCTGTACCTCAAAAACAACCTACATATAATACAATAGCAATAAATCCTATTATTTGTCAATACATGTATTTCTTTTCCTCATCTATAGTTAAAATCCCGGGTCAAAAACATAAATCGTCCTTATTTCTCCCAAAAAGACGGTCCACTTAGAAAGAGATATGTAGTAATTGCAGTAATTGTTAGGGAATATTCAAACTTCGTAAAAACAATTCGAAATATTCATGACACAAAAATCTCATATGTACAAGTATATTCCAAGCAAAGGAACAGCGCTTTGATTGCTGTTCTTCATCCCAAAGTCACAGTGAGACCTTCAACACGAAGATGAGATATTCAAAATTCTGCAATTTTTAATAAACGACATATTTTTCAGTGTGATAGGAGCGTTTATCAACGAACGGTCGACGTTCAAAAGGAAACAAATTGTGTTCCTCTACTAGATGACTTACTTCCATCATTTTTTAGGTTACTTATTGCTAATCTGGTTCAAAGCGAGGAACAACGAATAACATAAATCCGCACGATTCTCTTTCGCAGGAATTTTCTATCAACAACGCATCTGTGCAGTATAGAGGCGATCAGGTTTTTTTTAAATTAAAAACCGGTAGACTACTAGTATCCAATATGAATCGATTGAGCACTTTTTACCGGTGACCTATTTTTTAAATCACACGAGACTGACTTTATAGATGATCAGAGTCAAAAGACTTGTGTTTTAATTTTGAACTAGCTGTCAGAACATCGAGTACTTTTTCGAGGTCGTAAGTCTTGTTATCTTTTGTTTTCTACGTCCTTTTACATATGTTTTATTTGACATTAAAGCTTTAAAAGTTATGCAGTGTTTGTAAAGGTTGTTGTGATTTCGTTTTGTCAAACTGGTATTTAGCAACAAGAAAAACATCAAAGGAGTAGGTTAGTTAAGCCCCATGTTTGGCACAAATTTTAGATTTTGTGAAACAACAATTCATTATTGAAAATGTTGTTTATAACCTCTTTTTAATAATTCATAACTAATTTTTATATAATATTCATCATTTCGGCAAAACGACAGGGCATACTTGACTTTTTAACACGAATTTTATATTTTCTGTCAAAAAATGAATTTTTGTAGGTGTTTTGTTCAAAATAATATAGATCGCAAAAAAACATCACGAAGACATTTTAATTTAACATTGTTTAATTGGTAGATCTTTAACTGTGCATGTTTGTTGTGATGTTTTGGGTGATCTATATTAAAACTTTGCAGCATTTTAAACATCTTCTTAGTATTGTCTTTTATTGCCATGTGACCGTTGAAGAACCAATTAAACTAAAAAAGTTTGATTAATCATTTTAAAGACATTGTTCAATACAAACGATATGAATTAACAGATATATTAGTCATTTTTCATGTTTTAGCAAAAGACTTTTCCCATAAATTTGCTTTAACGACCCTTGACCTATTATATGACCTTACACAGTTTCTGATGGTAACACCCGAGCCGTTCAAATTGGGCTTATCGATCTCTTGATCTAAATTCTACCCTTATTGTGCGTGCACAGATATTCCAGACTCTACTATCTCATACTTCGACACAAGTGAAAATAAGTGAGTGAACTAAGGTGTTTTCTGAAATATACATGTACAATTTATTGTATTGTTGTTTTTTTCTCTTAGTTATTTCGAGTTATCCTTCTTGTGGCACTGTAGTGTAATTACATTTTACCCATACAGCCATAGTGAGCTAAAGTCTTTTGGTGTCCTTTTCATAAAGGCGCTTTTAAAATTAAACCGATTTAAAGTCTTTATTATACCAAATTGGTCCAACAGATGGCATCAGCACATAGTCATAATTGATATTGTACATAGTAACACACAAGATTACATAGAATAAAATATAAGAAAATTGTAATGATAATCAAGAATTTGATGACATGTACGTAATATCTGCAATCCAGGAGACGGGAGTTAATGAATGAGATTTATTGTAAAAAAGTTTAACATCGTCATGATCGTAAACCAACCAAGCCTTTACAAAAAAAAAAAAAAAAAAAAAAAAAAAAAAAAACACAACTCTGATAACATAATAAAGTTTGTCTACTCATTTCGTGGTTCGGCTGTCTACAGAAGAAACCAAGGGTCAGTGCTCTAAGATATGCGTGCCGATCTATCAAAGCGCTGCATTCCTCCTAGTTCCCAATGTAGACATTCAAAGAGACCTAGAGGCTACCAGCCTTGGTCCTTATCAGCAGTACAGGTATCTGTCCACAACTGGCAACAAGGGACAGTGCTCAAGGACATGTGTGCAGATCAGACTCTGTACAGCATTCCTCCTCGTGCTCAGTGAAGACCGACAAGGTAACCTGATAGGAAGTTGTTTATCGGAATATTGGGGTTGTCTCTAATTAGGAACAAAAGTTTTTCGAAAGCTGCATCATAGGTTGTCCGTCTACAATGGACACCAAAGGACGGTGCTCTAGGATATGCGTGCTGATTTAATTCAGTGCTGCATTCCTCCTCTTACCCAGTGTAGACAGACAAATAATGCAGAAAAAGTAAAAGGTGATAAACAGCTAGGGTAAGACTTCCCAGTTATGGATACACATGAATTGAGGCCCCAAGTTTTTACATGTTTTGATATAAAGGTGCGTAAGGCTTTTAAGAAATTTATATTATCACATGAGAATAACCAAATTAATTTTTGGTCATTATATAAGTTAGAAAAATTAGGACAAAAATCTGTTGCAATTATAAGAAGATTTTCACTCTCGTTATTATATTTAGAACACTTGAAAATGAAGTGTATCTCATTCTCAACCTCTCCTGAACTACACTACCACATTTTGCTTTATTCTAGTGCGATTTAACCTTACGTGAAACGTTGAATGACCTGTTTGCAAACCATATTAAGCCAAATTTAACTGCGTTAAAAGTTTTTTTCTGAATTAACGTAATGATCCGTCATTTGATACTGTCATTTGGTGGGTGACTGTCTCATGGACAATCATGCCACGTCTCCTATTTTTATATTTTAGTCAACACATGAAAACTTTTTGTTGGTACAAGTACCAATAAGCTGATCGCATCATTAGATACATATTAAAATATTTGGCATTCCATCTTGTCTTTCTTCACATTTATTGACAACGCAGTATTAAATCGTCAGACGTACTGTTTCTGGTGACATCTTGTGTTGAGAGTCTTGCTGTTTTATCCTCAGGAATCTCAAACTGAGCTTGCTCTCAGTAAATGCGAGCATTCATTTGAAATTTACCTTTCTTTTGTTGAATGTGTTTGTGTTAAGTATATTTATTGTATTTAAGGTAGTATTTAGTCAGATTAAGTGACTTAGTTTGATTTTTACGGTTCGTTGGTAGCCGGTTTTGTTTTCTTTGATTTTCTCCTTTAAGCACTCGTTGGGGGAGGGTTTGGTACCCACTATACTAGTTCAACCCCACCACATATCTCATGTGCCTGTCCTAAGTCAGGAATTGTGGTCTTAGGTTTGTCTTTGTTTTTAAAGTTTTGTTACAAGTACATTTTTGATAATATTGAGGTAAGAGCATTATTATTTTACGCATACACGATTTTTTATTTTGGGCGATTTAGAGCTTTTCACAAGGAGTGGTATTCCACCCTTGTTGAAGGCCTTGGGGAGACCTCTTGATTTGTAAATTACTCTGTTTTTCTCGTGGTTGGGGTGTATGCTCTCTGACATTACATCATATCTTTTCATTTTCATATAGGTCATGTTTTGTCTTGTTCGTGTTCTCGATATTGCCGTGGATGTCAATTTTCCCCTCTTGTACGGCCCTTCGGTTTTCTTTCGCTTCCTCTCTTAACAAATAAAAAATGAGTAGTGAACGCAATGAAACTAGGCCGTAATCACTTTCCAATATATACAAGCATAAGTAGACTAGTTATTAATAAAACTGCCAAAGTTTTCAAATGAGATTTTGATTACATATTCAATAAGTAATTTTCATTCTGTATGAACATTCCCAAAAGGAATATTTGATTAATGACAAAAAGAACTAAAACCTAAAACAATTGTTCTTGTTTGATATATTATATAACACTTTAGATAAAAATAGAAAAGGCAATTAACTGACGCCGTATTAAGAAAAGGGTCGGGGAAAAGACATGACAGTTAAGGTTAGAGATAATATAAGTAAGTAACGAAAAACCATTACGACAGATAGATTTTTATCTGTATTCTTTGTTATTTGTCGATGTTTTCTACAATTCATCTAACTATAAATATTAAAATATATCACTGTTAATTTAACCAAAAATATTTCGCCTTAATTCTTTACCTTTCTTGGCTATAAACGAACAGATATGAACAAAATGTCAGTAACTCCGAACTAGACCTCAACAAAAAACTCATGTTAAGATTGCAACTAGGCCGTAATAAAGGGTGGTAACTCACTACTTTATACATCACTTAAAAGATATCGGAAAGCGTGGCATCCATGATCCGAGCTCTGGTGTTAGTAGAAATAAAGTTTCAGCCGTTGTTAAAATCACCGTTTGTCCAGAAAATTGTCGAAACAATAAACGGATGATTTTGCAGATGTCTTCCCTTTACCAAAAAAAGGAATTTAAAATTAATTTACACTTTTTCGCGAAGTACTTGTTTCCACTTTTCTGTTTCGGTGAGGGCATGACCTCTGCAAAACAGGATTGTTATTCTTTTCACTTTTTTATATATATACTATAAAATTTGAACTTGTGAAGGAAAACTCAGACATGATATCCTGTGATAATTACGATCAACAATTGAAATATGTACCATTTCATTTTTTCTGTCAATTTTGTGAAAAGTAATTAAAACAAGGGCAACGCGATGGATGACATACCCACGTCGTGTAAAACAATGAACGTGAGGCTAAGACCTTTTACCGATGACCATAAAATAAAAAAAGCATGACTAAATTTGGTAAACATCCATTAAAGAATGATTCTAGAATGTTTACAAAGATTAAACTGAATAACATTGGTATCGTTAAGATATCTTCCGCAACGTCGTTGACGAGCCAAAAATACGTCACTGATAGCACTACACAACAGACATATGTTCCGACTATATTAACTTAAATTCCCTTGTTACATTGTTTGCGATTTACCACTGATTTGGAATAATAACCGGCATCTGTCTTTCTTCTCCTATTTTGGCCATATGCTTGGAATAGTCTGTAAATGTTTTTTGCTTTCACATTGCATTTTCCTATAAAACACAGATAATATCATTATTCAAAAATGGACACCACAGGAAAGAGGAGACAACAAATTACATACTGTCCACATTTCACAGTAAAAAGTGCAAAAACTTCATGTTATTTTGTAAAAATCAACATAATGCCAGCTAATCTTCCTGAGTAGTGTAAACTTCAGTGTCAATCAGTGTTTCATTAATGTACTTGAAAAGTAATTGCAGATTACTTTCAACTACATTAAATCCTGTAATTAAATACCTTCAATTAAATTATTTATTACAATTAGTCCACCCCCGTTATGTAAAGGTTGAAGAATGAAGGTAGGTGTTTATTTCAATGAAACAGGTGAGAAAGCGAGGGAAGTAATTGAAATCCTGACGCCGCAGGCGGAAGGATTTTAAGGCCTCCCCGAGCTGTCGAAGCTGTTTAATGGAAATAAAAACCGTACTGAATCCTTTAACCAACTTACAAACCGAAAACTAAAGAAAATGTTTAAAAAATTGTTATAATTAAGGTACCTTTTCTCCCTTCACATGGACAGGTCCAAATCACACAATTCATAACAAACTCGCGTGTTTAAACAACATGTGCAGGTAAACTTCATTTCAATGATGAAAGTGCTTTTATATGAACGATAGAAAAAATCTCGTGAAAACTATTGTTCATGTATAAAGTTTGTGATATTGGATTATTATGTTTCGACGAAATACTGGCAGGTAAGTGTGATTTAATCATGTTTATGCATTAGGAAGCGTAAATAATTCGTTTTAGCCATACTGCACCTTCTACAGTTGTGAAATGCATTTTTTTCTTTGGTCCCGCTAGGGCTTTATCAGTACTTTAAGTTTAATTTTAAAATGTTTCCATTTTCATCTAGTGACTACAAATACATATATTGACGTTTATTAATTTTCCCTGTTTAAATTGCAGGGACGCACTCATTATAGCGACATTTAGTTTACAGGCAGAATCATTACCAGCCAAAGGTGAATTATTTAACTGAGAGGAGTATTTAATTCGGAGTATTATTTCAACAAAAGATTCTATTGAAGAATAGAATCGACCACTAGGAATTGTGAAAATAAAATACCTTGCATGACAAAAGAAATTTTACGTATCGGTTTGTAATTATAATTATTTTATGTTTCTCATCAGGTTTTATTTGATTTGGGTTTTAAAAAAGGTACTCGACCAAAGGTTCCAAATTATTACTTCTGGAGTACCTGAGGTCATCCCATGGTTTAAATTTAACCTTATTTGACCTTTTTTGGTCTAGATTTGTATAAATATTTCTTATTTGCGATGAAGAAACATCAAAACGAATACGATAGAAGTAACTTCTTCTTATCCAGTCTTCTGCGTATAACAGTATAATTAGTGATATTATGAGCATGCAAATATTAATATAATACATAATTAGGAGTTGACAGTATTGTATTTAAAGATTTGCCGCCGTCAATTGACGACTAGATGGTTGCAAATTGATTTAAATGACGGCGTAACCGTTATAAAGTTATGAGCAAATCTGTAATTCTTATAGTGCGGGGCCATCTGTATAGAACCAACAGATATATTGAATCCTTCTTGCCTTGATAATTAAAAATATGTATTTGAAGGTTGGGGATCTCATTAATTGATTGATTGTTGTTTAACGTCCAGTGGCAAATATTTCATGCATATTCAGGACGGAAACAAGTTAGCAAACA
>JARWCS010344336.1:0-11384 GCA_034783895.1 Geukensia demissa | reverse complement strand
GAGATGTGGCATGATTGTCCATGAGACAGCCATCCACCAAGTGACAGTAGAATTTTAACTTCTACAGGTCCCATTATTATAATCAACATAGCCCTTTTCTAACTGTTGTCCAAAAGAACAGAACTTTTGTGAATGATAATTCTATTGTAAATCTTTTTAAGATCAATCAATGTTGCTAAACTTGACCCCGTTAAAAAATGTTCTGATTGACTTTGCTTTTATAGCCTGTTTTTCCACAATTTGCCAATTTTTGCTATTTTTCGAAACCTCAAACATGAAGGACACTCACAATCAACCTAGATTTCTATGAATGGTTTCCACATATATTCTCCATCGTTTTACGCGCTATACCGTTTTGGTTCTAATAGTTCTTTATAAAAAGCTTTGTACTGAGAGAAAATAGCTTAGATTGCCCCTTTCAACGAGGTTCGTTTCGCAGATTTATTTTCAGTTCCAAGACATGAAAATTCGTTTTGTTTATTTACATGTAGATATGAGACAACATTTTAAAAGAATCATTCTTAAAATATCTAAAAATTATGAATTTGTGAATACACGTGAAACAGATACAGGAAGTTGACATACATCTTTGTTTGATTGGTCCTTTTGTCGCCTACCATCAAAATTGGGGTCAAGGCTCACCAACCAATATTACCTCCGCTACTAAAATAGAAAAAATGTCAACAAGCTGTTTAAAAATCTTTTCCGCTGAAACATCTTAGTTGGCTGGAACCAAGTTATAGTGGTCTCCAGGTAGTCATCTCAGAATTAATATCCAGAAATCCAATTGAACAAACAAAATTGTCACAACCAAACTAAGTATTGCATGAGACCTATAAAGAGTCAGCAAAACAACTTCTTGTCTGAAACTGCTCAGTCAAATGAGCAAAATTTCATAAAGAGTTCTTTTAACATGTTTAAGAATGTATCCGACATTCCCAACAAATAACCAAAAGGCCGGCACAGCCGAACTTAATATAACTTATAATCTAACATGGATACTATGAGAAATTAATGCAAAAACCTTCTTGTCTTGAACTGTTTGGCCGATAAGAATCAAAATTAAATCGAATCGTCTTAAGGTGGTCCCGCCTCAGAATTGTATCCTATATTCCCACGGACCAACAAAGATGGCTGCCAAAAAGGAACTTTGTTTTACACGAGATCATATGAACAGAGTCATATATGTCTCTGATATGAGACATTAACTCTTAGTTTCTTTCCTGTAACTTTAGAATGATTCCCTCTCAGAATTGTATCCGGCATCGCGAAAGGCCAACCAAGATAGCCAAAACAGCCTAACCTATTTTAACATAGAAACTTTAGGAGAATTATCGTAAAATTAAGTCTTCTTGTCTGAAACTTCACCCAGTTGGAACCAAACTTTAATAGAATGGTTGTTAGGTAGTCCCTATCAAGACCTGTATTTGGCAACCCCTACCAATCAACTAAGATCTATTTTTAACTATTCACTATGAAACTGCTGAGCCACCTGGAACCAAACTTAGAAATACGGTCTTTAGATAACACATGCACTCTTAGAGTGATATCTAGCATCCCTACCGATTAACCCAGATTGCCACCACTGCCGAACTATGCACAATATGTTACCCTATAGGAAATAATCACCTAGAAGATTTGTTTGTCTCTCGTCGCAATGTTGAACGGGACATAGAATACCGGTGTCCGTCCGTGCGTCCTTCAGGCTTTTTCTTTGTAGACGCAACTGATCGGAAATAGTTTTTGTTCATTTTTTTATAGTCACCTTATGTCATTGATCAAATTAAACACATTTTACATGAGCTCTGAAATTTTGCTGAAATTTTGTAAAATCTTTAGTCATGATATGTTATTAAACGACTTGCACCATCATTTTGATTCAACAAATTTTATAAGAGTAATTGAATTATGTTGAATTTCTGGATACCTGGAATCAAGCTAAATGTCCAACTCTTGCATAGTTCACATACCAAAAATTTTAATTCTCGCCGTAACATACACAAAACCGAAATATTTCCTTACATTAATTGTAAAAAATAATGATTAAAAGTGAGAATTTCCGAAAAAAAAAAAAATTCATCCTCCAACATTTCTCTTTACAATTATATAAATTTCATAAATGTTCTATTGTTAATTTTCTCTCCAACTTCTGCACAAGTTGACTATGTTTCAACAAAGAAATCGCTAAAAAATCCAGTCTTGTACAGGTAACATGGAGTGATGCTGCAAATTTAATATTGACCCGAGTTATTTTTCCCTATGTTTTTTGTTTTCGGGTGATACAGTATATGAACGTTTGTGAACGCATCTCCTCAGAAACCGCTTAACGGATTTTATTCCAACATTGTAGGATTAGTAGTCACCATATGTTGTTGATCATATGCCGCTGCAATTTCGAATTGAATTATGAGACTTTATTGAATATGCACATTTTGTGCACCTGAGTTTGTACATGCTACAGTGTAAGAACGCTTTGTGGGAACAATTTTTAGAAAACACCCCAAGGGATATTTCTTTTCAGATTTTGTAGGAGTGTTAGTTAATTAACGGTGCCATTTCGATTCAACAAATTTTACACGAGTTACGGGACTTTGTTGAACTTTTATATGCTTTACACTCTAGGAACACTTTTTGAACGTCAATGAGATGAGCTGTGTCCTTGAAAGTTATAAACCTCAAATGAGAGCGGTTAGGGACATCGGAACGCTGCTCCTTCTCATGTAGAAACTGTTCCGAGAATAGGAATAAAACGTTACTAAAGTGTTCTTTAGATGCCCCCGCCCTGTCCGAAGTTATCACCTACTAAATATGATGACCGTCGCAGTTGAAGTTATTTAATACGAATTTCTTTGGAGAATTAAGTTGAAAATTGGCTGTCTACAATGAACCAATTGCATGGAAACAAACTTGCAAAGGGTGAATGTGTCCGTATAAAAAGTACAATAAAGAGTCACGATTGGGCGAGCAATACAGGTTTCTGAAAGCATTTGGTTATACATGTATTTAAATTTTCTATGAAATATGAAGGCTAATAGGCACTGAACTTGACGGAATTCAATGTATGATCGTTTTACATAACGTGTGTTTTTCCTGCTGATCGGAAATAAAGCATTCTGATTGACTCAAACTTTAAGGCTCTTTTTCTGAAACTTTCGTACGGAATAAGTAGTTCTATCATATAAAAAGATCTCAGATAGATCTCTTTATATTCAAAAGTTATGTTTCGTTCTGCACTGAGCAAAACGATTTTATTTCATTTGAGAGTGGCCTTCACCGGACCAGCTTCTATGAATTGGTAGTCCTATACAGAAGACCGTTGTTGCCAATTTGCCTTTTGCATTAGTTCATGCTATTTGCTTATTGCAAATTCGGTCTTAACTGGGAAAAATATGTTAAGGAAAATAACCTTTTGCTTTGTTGCTGTTATTCAAGTTTTCCTTAACTGATTGCTTTTGTTACTATGGCTGCTGGGAAGACAATAAGATTTTTATACCAAAACTATTAAGTATTATTAAGAATTAGTCAATTATCGACAACCTTCAATGCACGAAGACCTTCAAATGGTTACAAATTTCCAAGATATATATAAGAGATGCTGAAGCAAACATATTAATGTAATGTATCTTTGTATATTTCGGATTGGCATATCAAACGAAGTTACATTCCTTTTGTTCAACAAAACAACCAGAAAGAAAGGCTCGCCACTTCAGAACAATAATAAGGTTTTCATATCACAATAGATCTACAGGAGATAAACCCCGACTGAAAAAACAAAAATGAAAAAAATATAAATCATCGAACCCCCCGAGGTACAAAAGCTCCTTTTGAATGCTCACGTCAATTTTTAATTTACAACACCTATGTGTCAGTATAGAATTTATTAAAGTGGAAATGGACCAGCGCAGATATTGTTAGACAAAGTTTAATCTTTTGACTATAATTAACTTAAGCGCATTTTTAGTTTTTATTTCTTATAATGACCAGAATATAATAATATATAATATTTATTTTTAGTGTACACAAAGTTTAACTTGATCACATTTTTTTGTAGCCGTTCACCATTGCGGACAAATCTCACTTAATGATCCATTTCAGATATCCGTCTTTTAAAAGACAATATTCGCCAAAACAAAGTCAGATAACATATAATATTCTTAGTCGACATGAAAAGTTTAATGGTCATATTGTTTTATTTATTCACAATATAATATTAATCACCAGAGTAGCGCGGGGATATTCAGCGTGGCTCATTTCATATTTGTTATATATATTTTTTCTAGGTTTGAAAAGTGGGATATTTCATAATATTAACAAAATATGCACAAAAAATAAAGAAATTCAAAAGTAAAGGGAAACCATTGTTACGTTAAATCATCTTATATTATATTCAAGAGATAGGTTGATACAACATAACAGCGATTTTAACTTCAAGAACCTTTGACACAACCATTACATAAAGATTTACATTTTAAGACTCGAAATTCTGTATTTTTGACCTAGTACGTTGTCATGCTAAGTATAAACAGATGAAAGATGCATGCACATTTTTAGAACAATTCATGTTTGATTGTCGGATTATCCACATTGCATCATTTCTTTTGTTTCTTTTCAGATAAAAACTGTATGGTCCCATTTCAATATTACGTTGCCAATCGTAACGTAAATATTTTCACCATTAATTTAATCCATATGTATGTAATGTTGTAACTGCTTTATGGAGATAATTCGCTCAGCCATTTAAAACAATGATACAACATATAAAACGTTTAGATTAAAAGCGTAAGAAAATTTTAGAAAAAATATGTTTCTATTCAATCCACTTCACTGTTATATAAGGCTGTTAGGATCTGAAACAGTAGTTTTTGACATGTGCGTTTGAATTAACAAGCTCCTGTTGATTTTTGTCAATTGACTGTTGTCATTCAGGTGGTCACGTAAATATTTCACGTTTTTATAACCTCTGTTGTTCGTCGGATTAAAATTGCAAGGTCTTAAAAATCTTTTTGGCATTTAGTCGTTCTTGTGTTTGGTCAAAATAAATTGTATAAGAGAAACTAAAAGTCTTTTGCATTTGGTTATACAAAAATCTATTGTAAAAGCCATAACAGAAACAAGTTTGTTCGTGCAATTCTACCGTGGTGGCATCAAAAGTTGCTCATTTATTAACCTGGTAATCATTAACTAAGAATTAATTGGCAGATTATGCACAGCTGTTCCAAAATTTAACTGTTTTTACCATTAGAAATGGCCGATCTTTAAGCAATGAATTTAACGAAATTTTAGAGCTATAATATATGAAGCATCACTGGTGACAGTAACGTAAATATCGTTTTTTGAATTACAATGTTATTTTTTCGAAATGAAGCAATATTGGCGCTTACAAGTGTTTCCTAGACTATCCTGTTACTCTCTTTCAGGTAACATACAGAAATCATGTAGTTTCTGATAAGATATATGAATTACCCAGTGGAGCACCCAAATGTAACCATAAGTTGAGAATTAGTATAAGACATTCAGCTACGGAAGCATGTTGACTAGCAGAGGCCATCAGATAAAAATGCCTAATGGGAACAATCAAAGGACCCTACCACTTTAATTTATTTCCAAATTACTGGGCCTTTTCAGAAATATGGTCCTACAAGGGAATTTTCCACTGGGTCCTACGTTAAAAGAGAATTGTTATACAGGCAATCTTGAATGTTCAATTGGCAAACCATTATTCCTAGTTCACATAAAATTCAGCTCAGTGGTTGCTGACAAGACGATCATCAAAGGTTTTTAGCCAACGAGCCAACGGCCCTGGTCGCCGTGAATAATAATAAAATAATAACAACAGAATACAATAAATTAATAAAAATAAATTAAAAAAATATTAAAAAAGAACACCATCTAGGCAACATTTCTGCCGACTCTGTGCAAGCTGCCAAAATTTTCATTCAATGTTAAAATAAGAAGGATCGTTAGGGTCATCCTGAATATTTGATCGGTTGAATAGGAAAATGATTCATAAGTTTAGAAGTACTGAGATCATATACTGTTCATTCTTACAACACAACATGAGACAACCATCAACCAAATTACAGTCGAAATTAAAACCACTAAAGGTTCCAATACCGTCTGCAATAATGAACTGAAGTCCATACCATAACGGGAGCTGTGAAAGGCTTAATATTACTGAATATAAAGTGGCTAAAGAAGATTTTCATTAAGAGATTTTGTCATGTAAAGTAAAAATTGATACAAATAAGATAGATGAAATGATATTAAATTATTTCCCAAGTTGGGTCCAATGTTAAACTATGACAGGTCGTGACGTCCAACTTGAATGACTGGGGGAAATCATTACGATAACAAGTTTGGAAGCTATAGATGACCATTCACTGATTTCACATTTGCCTACAATTTATTTGGTTCAGCGCTTTCTGATTCGAAGTTTCAGCCAATCAGAACACGTTACTAATTGGCCCCGGCGGCCATGTTTTTATTCTGATCGCCAAACGATTAGTAGAGGACTATCCAAGAAACAATCCCGCCAAGTTTGGTGTCAATCGTAATAGTGGTTTCCAGAAAAATATTGAAATGGTAAAAAATTAACAGACATGGACGAAAAGTGATATCAAAAGCTCACACGACCTTTCGCCGAGGGGAGATAAATAAAAAAGTTTTCGCTTGATATTTTATACTTTTCAAAGTCATTTTTTGTTTAATTAGTCATTTTTTATATAATTAGTATCTTCTAAATTAGTATCTTCTTCTAAAAAGTTCATTTCTTCAAGATTAGTTTTGCATGTGAAATGAACACTTAGCTTGATAATGTAACAATATATTCTACTTGATGTTTATTAACTCAACTTTAAATGTATAAAAACCGTAATATTACGATGCATTATAAAATTTATATGTTAATAGTTTATTAGTGTGATTCTATGAACATTTGAATAGTTTTCTCGTTTCTTCCCTGAACGTCCTATCGAAAAACCCATAGACAAATGGGTTTACAATGTTATTGATCACGTTCATCTCTCTTATTAGTGAAAATATCGTAAGTTCAACGTTAGTTCTATTTACCCAAAAACTTGTATCACCTATACCAACAAATAGAAGAATAAATTGCGGTAAATATGACAGCATAAATGCCACAGCAATCACCATAAACATGTATGAATAACGATGAGAAGATAGCATTCTCTTCCGTTCTCTTTTTTCTATCTGTTTTGGAGATAACTGTTCGTTTTTGTCCAGTTTACTGGTAGACCTTTCAGTCATTTCGGTAGAGGACTCATCTCCTGCTGATAAAGACGGTGTGTATTCTTCAGAATTTTCAAACACTCGTGGTGGAATTGCATTTCGTGACTTTAAACTCTGTGCCTGTCTATGCCTTGTCAGTTCTATTTGTTCTTGCCGCTTTCTTTCCTGTTTCAGTTGAATATAAATTGTACGACCAATTAAAGTATTGAAAATAATCATACCTAACATGATTGTTAGTGCTAAAATCGTAGTACAAACTACGAAAGTTATGAAACCGGCTCCCAAATTTCCTTCCAGTTTAGCATCACACATATATCCAGTAATATTAAGCTCTTTATTTTTAATCGGTATTTCCTCATTCCAGATATTTAATGGCATCGATAGAGCAACGGACAGAAATAAAGTCAAACCTAAGGCGGCTCGTTTCCATCTCAATGTCATCTGCTTTCCGAAGGGCCGACACACCTTTAAATATCTCTGTAATGATATAGCTAACAACAGAAACATTGATGAAAACGATGTGACATTTGTCGGAAACCACAGTACTTTACAGAGAATATTACCTCTGAAATTCCTTGGCAGCAAATTCATTGCCAGTTCAAATGATGATCTGGTCGTACAAGCTAACAAGTCAACAACAGCAAGGTAAGGGATGAAGAATCGATCATCTCGTCTTGCTTTCATCTTAAATGAATAAACAATTACGACGGTTATATTTCCAAATATTCCCAGTATTAGGTAGATTACCAAAAAGATGTCGTTAACGATGTAAATTTTAGCAACTTCATTATTCCACTCCCATAGAAGTTCTTCCTCTGTTTTATTCATGATGATGTTCTCAACGTATTGTTCAATGAATGTATCCAAGAAAAATGAAGTATTTACAACATTAATATTATATAAATGACACATTGACTATTATACCCACTTCCGAACAAGAGGATCAACTTTCCTATTGACTTCCGGGGACATGCCCTAATTATACTAGGGAATATTTTTGTCTAGTGTCTTGAAATGAAAGTAGGTTATAGATGTAGATATGTGAATGTTTTTACAAAGGAAGCAAATATTTTTAATCAGACCTACAAACAAAAGTTATTTATGTACGACAGATGCGAGTTTTGTCCTATTGCCGTGGTTGTTGCCATGAACCAAAATTCTGAAGCCATAAAAATATGTCTATTGACAAAAAAATATATTGTCGAAGTGAAATTTGTGGTGGAAACCACACAGATGCCTTCTATCTTTTGCATTTGAGTGGCTTTAATTTGTCTTGAGATCGTAAAACAAACGATTTGACAGAAATTTCCTGATGAACTTAAAATGCGGAGACATAAAGGATGTTTCGAAATAACAAAGTTTTCAAATAGCTGTGATAGCTTTTAAGAACCAAATTAAACGGGAAAATGATGGATCAGCATGCAGAATTTTGATATATTAACACGGAAAATTTGTTTCTCTTTATGTTGGATCGGTTTTATATAAGTGGGTACAGCCTATTAAAATCATGAAAAATAATAAGGATATCATACCAAAATAACTTCTCAAATGGCTTTTCGAATGTGTAAAATGAAATCACGAAATGTAAACTTGATTTCTCTAGACAAAAATATTGATGCCGTACAATTGATAAAACCAAATCTGATTAAAGATTAGACATCGGAGACCGGCACCCTGAAGAAAAAACTAGATTTGACCTGGAATTTGCAGTCAATTCATCACTTAATTGTAAAGACATCTACAAACATTTCAGGAAAACATGTGTATCTGACTGACCACGCCATTGTTTAATCGATAGGAACATAAAATCGTGCTACTAATACAAAAGAGACTGTGACAAAGTCAATTTGAAAAAGGTGAAGGAAAACGTACAAAACATTTATCAATATTTGTACGGATCCCTGTTGGACAGGAAACAAAAGAGGATATTCGCCGCATTTATTTTTTCTATTGCTCGAAAGATATTGTCTTTCTGTTGGTTCCAGTTCGATTTAGTTCTAACAAAGAAAGAGTTCTTGTTTTATTCCAATTCAGTTTTTGGTATTTTAACAATCGTTGTGTTGTCTCTTGTTTATCTATGATGTTGCTGGCCGTCCAGTCTTCATGCTTTGGTTCTATTTGTCTCTTTTAATAGATATTTTGTATAGAAATAGATGCCTTTATCACACTATGATTTGGGGAAATCAGTCACACATGAATCTAGCACCTCACCTCGTCTTTGCATTTTCCAGTTTATCTATCTCCTTTTTTCTGTTATGGATCACAAGAAATTTTTGCAGCTTATTCCATTTCAGAGAAACACGTGCGATATTTATACAGTTTTTTTAGGCAGTGCTGTAAATTGTAATTTAGTCTTAAGACGCATAATGTATAGTGCTGTCTTTTTTGGTAAACAAATGCACATCACTTTGCGTCCGCTGATTGAACCTTGTATAACAGACTTTGAATTGTACCTTGTACAAATAGCAGAGGAACTCGTACCAGCAATAAACCAATCTGGTATTGTAACCAAGCACACCATTAGATAAGTCAATTCTTATTTAATTCCACAATGTGACAGGCGACATCTTAGACAAACAAATGAACTATATCAATACCAGGACAAATAAAAACAATAAAGTACTGTTACAATACTCTACCTCATAAGGGGTTTGGGGAAATGTCACACTACCAAAGGGTAAAACACGCGTTTTGTAGAATTAGAAAAAAGTATGCCTCTGGTCGCTACAAAAAGTTATTTTGTCCTTATCAACCCCCCTTTTTCCTGTGAATAAATACGCCTGTCAAAATTCGGGATTCGAGGCCACATGCATTTATGCATGCTAACAAATTAGTATTTATTTGTTTTATTCTAAATTACTGTATTTCAGTTTAACTCTTGTATATATTATCACTTCGATATTTGGCCTGTCATGCGGGGCAGGCAGCTTTATAGGGAGATGACAGACAAAATAGTAGTAGACGGGAGGTAAGAGAAAGGGGAAAGTTGGAGAGAAGAATGTGGGAGCGGATAATTTTTCCTCAGGAGAAAAGTTATGCTCTATGGCCTGAGATGGGACGTCGATGGCTGGGAGCTAGGAGACTTGAGGTAGGAGAGTGTAACCCCATGTCCACCCCTTTGCGATTTACCATGTACATTTTTCATTTAGTAGGGACCATTTAGAACTGGCCATACATTTGGTAATAACCACGTGAAGACCTCCAGATTTTTCACTTTCAGTAAGATGTCCCTTTTTGGTGCAGTCTCCTTGACATTCTCTCGATACCACTGGTATTTCTCTGGAGACCATGTTAAATTTTCGATCGGCAAAATTATGTCCTTGGCATTTTATTGAATAACTTGTTTTGCTCTGAAGACCATGTTCAATTTTCGATAGGCAAACAATGCCTCTTTGTTGCAGTCTCATTGAAATTCTCTTGAAAAACTGGTATTGCTATGGAGACCATGTTAAATTTTCGATAGGTAAAATATTCTTACTTCTGGCTCCGTGGTAACTGAGCAGTTATCAAAGAGAGAACAGATATAAAGTGATGACAAAGATTTATGGCGCTTTTAGCCGTTTATGGTTTAAGTAAGAAAAAACATATTTGGAGATCGCATTGTCGTCCCTAAGGTGACCGTCTGTGCATTTTGTCTCATGTGTCGAGTCATTCCAAACAGTTCCCTGGTTGATCTTCCCTAGACATTTCTTCCTCGATAATATATAATTTCGTACTTCCGAAAGGTGTTTAACCATCGGCACCTATAGTGATTGAATGTGTTTCCGGTTTAATATCTCTGCGTAGATCATTAGGTTGTCTATGTAATAGTTAAGCTCTTATGATAAAGTCATACTTCCGCTTACTACACTTAAGTGGCCAAGATATTATCTATAAATATTGCTGAGAAAAAACTTAAAACGAAACGTTACTTCCATGTTTAAAAAAATAATTGCCCGAAAAGCTGTGAATAAAATTTGACACCACTGGTGTCCAAATACAGGCACACACACACACAACGGTTTTCTGATAAAAAAAGTCATGAAATTGGAGCCTGTGATAAGACAAGCTGGGAGCTCCACACGACGGTTTTTTCTTTTTCTTTTTTTTTTTTTGGGGGGGGGGATTCGCAGTGCGAATATATTTTAATATCAGTG
>JARWCS010344325.1:0-11384 GCA_034783895.1 Geukensia demissa | reverse complement strand
CGAGACCGGGAGTACACATTGTCAACATTGTGTAATAATTAAGTAATTAAACTAGGATTAGATGACATGCAAAAATGTTTTGAGGCGCACCAGAATGGAAATTTAAAAGTTATTCTTCTTATATAAATCGCGAGAGAAGGTCCGAACAAAAAAAGTGTGCGACTTTATCAAGTTCACACTTCTCTCCCGCCACCAAAAACGAAGATGGTCGACCCTCAACATTAAATCTCCGTAGAGACATTCAGGGGCCTGATAATAGTATGTTAAACGTTTTTGCATAGTGTATAACATTAACAATAAGAAAACAGTAACAATTATCGTGGTCGGATGGATACATTATAGTTACATAGATAAGGAAATGGCTCACATAATGATATTATATACATGTTGCCACTATGGTCAACTGCGAGGCTTTCT
This sequence comes from Geukensia demissa, assembly GCA_034783895.1. Classification (NCBI taxonomy): domain Eukaryota; kingdom Metazoa; phylum Mollusca; class Bivalvia; order Mytilida; family Mytilidae; genus Geukensia; species Geukensia demissa. The sequence continues at coordinate 10,967 of JARWCS010344325.1, read as the reverse complement.
GCTTTATCACCTGACAAACTCCAATTAGGGGGCATCTCCTATCAACCTCCTAGGGACGTGGTTGAGCCCTGGTATTGTCACCAGTAACAGACCCTCTTAAGTAATGGTTGAGGGAAATATTGAAAACAGGAAATAATAACAAATAAAAAGAAATCCCCAAAATCTCAAAATAATGAATTTAAAAGTATTGGTGACAATACCAGGGCTCAACCACGTCCCTGGAATCCCTCTCCTTGGGACAATCTTAGTTTGTGACGTGTACATATCAAACCAAACTGCAAAAAATAACAAACTAATAAATATGAAAAGAAAACAAATCGGCTTATAAAAGCCGCCAATGTGCGGCGGCACACAAGGGTCCTTGGAGCAAATGGTGTGTCCACGTTTACTTGAAATCCCTTTTCTGCGCCTTCCATTATATCTTTACAAAATTCTAAGATCCGGTCATGTTCTACTTGAGTTTCATTTTTTTATTTGCAGAAATAGATCGACCCAGTGGTTTCAAAATACAAGGTGACCAACGTAGAATAATTTTGGTGAATTGTTATATGCTTTGTGCCCATTTCTAGGAGTAAACTCTCTTTAGAAGCAAAGAAACAAAACACAAGGAAGTCTGAGATCAAAACATAGTAAAAGAAGAACTCAAATCCAAATAATCGAAATAGGAAGCCAAATCTAGCCGATAGAACAACTGCGATATTCCATATGTTTCGAAGCCTTTCAATATTTTCAGTGCTTACGAATTTAAACATTACAGGAAATTTCTGTAAAATTTTCATGTCAGACAAATCTGTCAACTGGACTGCTGAATGCCCTCTTGACCTTTGAAATACTCAAATCCAAACATAGAAATAGACAGCCAATTATTCATGTGATGTTAATATAATTAACCTTAATGAAAAGACCAAGCCCCTCTTTAAAAAAATGTCGACCCTAAGCATTGAAAGAATGAATAATTTGTTGCAAGAAATTTTCATTTATTGAAAAGAAGTAGCTTTTGTACATGTTTTAATTGTTTTGGATTTAATGTTGAAAGTTCATGGGTGTTATGCCTGAAAAAACGCAGCTAGATTTAGATCATTTATCACGGTATGAATACCAGAAGAAGCGAAAGAAAACCGAAGGGCCAGACAAAAGATGAAAAGTCGACAGACAGGGCAATCCTGACAGCATGAACAAGGCGAAACATAACACTTACTGTAGATATAAAATTAAAAACATAAAACTATAAACAATTCAAATCTCACCAAAAACTGAGGCTGAACTTAGGATGTAAGGAAGGCTTAGCAATTCTTGCCTCTATAATGACAATCTCACTTTGTTCAATTTTGAATCAGGTATTAGTTATTTCAGGGTGAAGAGAAAGGCTGAAAGGGATTATAAATTCCAAGCGGAGAAAATGAACAGCCTGATATATGTTACTCCGCGTCTTCACAGGAAAATGTTTTGTGGAACAGATAATCCATATACGCCGACAAAACCGTGGTGTGGACCATAAAATTTCTAGACTTCAACCTAGTAGCAACAATCCCTGTTTGAACAGTTTCTGTGTCATCTATCGGTATTAGACCGTTCTCAACCCACCCACTATTTCGGTAATTCTTGATAATTGTTGAACTTGTTTTCATCCTGAATATGCATGAAATATTTGCCGCTGGATGTTTAGCAACCAACAATCAATCAATCAATGTTAGACCATTTTATTTGACACATGCTCTTGAAACCCTATGAGCAGGAAGATGTATCCGACATACTCCGGGGCTCGGAATGTTACTGCCAAGCGACGGAAAGTTTACTATTGTAAAGCTAAATTCATCAAGTCTGTCCTGAACTTTTGTATACAGCCTCCCTCAGTTGTTTAATTCAAGATGATGATCAAGGTATGAGATTTAGATTCAGGAATGTCTAAACTGTTTTTAATTTCGAGCTAATGTGAGTAGACGAGGTGAAGATATCGAATCGACCATTGTTAAGTGAAAAAACACCATATTTTATTTAAAGGTTTGGGATAAGTTTCTTTCTTTCTTTTTGCGATACCCCTGGAGAGTTTGCTTCAAATGAGTGAAGAAATAGATCGGGGCGAAGAGGATCACAATTGATACCCATTGGAATGCCGATCATCTATTCGAAAATACTTCCACTGTGTTGTCAATATGGAATTCTAACATTTTTTAAAATATCCTCCTTTGTAGATTTTATTATTATTATTATTACTTTGTGTCGTGTTAAACAAAGTATATTTTGGTTCATTATAGATATCGCGCCATAACGTTTTTAACTTGATATAAAGTGGGAATTAAAAAAATGGTATTGCCTTGAATAGCAATCAAGTATTATAATTAAAGCCAGCCTTTTCCTACAATTTGCAATGACTAGGCGTCATTTTTTGGGCTTATTCATTAACACGTCCTTCTTGACTTTGTCTTATTTTTACAGCGTTACAATGTATACAGCGACCTATTATTTCATAAGCAAATTAATTAAATCGCTGTTGTCTTGTTTTCACGATTATTTAGTCTAATTCAAGACGAGTTATCGTCTTAAAAGTCGTCTTAACATCTAAATTATAACGTGTTTAGTGCTTTAAAACTAAGATGTTTTATTTAAAAACTTTTCAGCTACCACCTTTAAAGTAAATGTTATAAGCCCTTAATAATAAAATAAGATACGATAATGAAGAAAAGATATTTCCATTATAGGAGTAATGTGGGTTTTTTTTTTAAATTAAATCCATTCATGATTGACTTCCATCTAAATGTGGATCATTTAAAATCCGGAATCCAAACTACTAGTATGAAGCAATAAAAGTTGTTTTGAATTGAAAAATTACCGTCACCTTGTTATTTATATACACCAAATACTTTTATTACAACTGTTGTTCAATGGACTGGAGTGAAGGATAACACGAAAAGAAGTCTTATTTGCAATATAAAGACATCAATTTTTTTTATTTTGTTTTTCATACATAAAAAAAATCACGTCTTATGCTGATTATACAGAATCACTGTCTTGATTAGATTTATTTACAAATGTCGCTGGTGACAAACTTTTAGCATCTCTTGAAGACGTCTGTCTATATTCTCGAATATAGATCAGCCTCTTATATGACTATTATTTGATATTATAATTTTTTTATTATTGGTTTATTTTAATATGTTATAAAATGATTGTACTGGTTTTTTTTCTATTATGAACTGCGATATTTCTTTTATGAGCTGTATATGATCGTATATGAAAGTAGGTTTTGCATTTTAGCAAACTATTCATGTAAATACACGATAATTCGTTTCATATCATATTAGATTAACTACCGGTTTTATTATTGATATATATGTCCATGTATGTTCCCGCCGCGAATTTGCTGAAATATTGCCGATGTGGCGTTAAACAACATTCATTCAATCAACCAAATATTTTTACATTTGTGAACTGGTATATACCATCCAAATAATGCAAACATGTATACGCAAAACCCAACATGCAATCACAGTATATGATTGTATATGGGTAAGAAAGCATGATTTAGTACATGGACAAAATTAATATTGGGGACATATTTACACCCCCTTTGCCTATAATATAACTAATATTTTACCAGTTGAATATCTAAAAACCTGTGCCGTTAATTTACAAGCCTCTGCGTTGAACAGTTACATTTAAAAAGGACAACATGTTACAATATGTATTTATAAGTTTATTCGAGTAACTGGCAAGTCGCAATGGGTTGTGTACAAATTTACGAGCTTAATTTACCACAATTTGATACAATTTTGGGTGTAATATTTCGTTTTTTATCGATTTTCTGCAGGTGCAACCAAACTTTAAAATTATATCTATATAGTTATTTAAAATAGATTTTGATAAATGTTTAACTAATTTATGGTAACCAGAGAGTTATTTGGTTTTAACTTATTACTTATGTATCCTTTGTTATCTTTTCAGATGACCGTGGTCATTGTTTGATGTAATAAACAAATAGACAGCGTTCTTATTTAGTAACGAAATCCTTGACGTCATTATTTTCTGGGATTACAAAGATTATGTTCATTAAAATCTAAAACATCGCTGCATACAAGGGAAAAACAGATAAGTTGAGAAATGTAAACATGAAATATATACACCGTATGAAGCAGCTAAAGGGATGTCTCCGTCAAAGAAGGGAAAATTTACAACGGAAAGTGAGAAATCGCCTCTCTTGTTTATTTTAGTTCTACCTGTGAAGCAGAAACATTTTAATCCAGAAAAGGACAACTGCTGCTGTCCTGGTCAGCGTATGTTAAATGTAAGTTCTCTGGGGTAAGTTGCAGTGTAGTATTTGGAGGAGTCCGGGATATTTACTGCAAATATATCGTCAAGATAGCAGTAAGTATTATTAAATTTATCTATTTAAACAGATTTAGAAGGATCTTTGTGGAATTGGCCATAAACTGGGATTCTTAACAGTAAACGGATAAGTCTGCAATTAAAGGAACACAGTTGGTACCCATAGGAATTCCTACAACCTGTCTTTGAATTTTAATGTTGTCGAAAAAAAAATTATAATTTAATTTAACATCTCCCCACAAGTCCAGTAAGTGAATCTTTACAGTAACCTTTTTCATCCGAAAAGAAAGCATGATCAATTTTGCACCAAGCTCTGTTTCATAAAATAGCCACTCAATGAGATATGAAAATTTCTTTGTAATTAGATTGTGAGGAAGTGTAGTATAAAGGTGGACAAATCGTAAGTGTCAACAGTTTCAAATCGTTTATCAAAGGCGCGCAGTTTATTTAAATATTTAAATTTTTCACACTCCATAAGTAGTCAATACCATTATATTTATACGATTAATTGCAGTTTTTAGGTATGAGTTTTTTTTTTATGGTGGTAAGGAACTAGTCAAAAGGACAGAAATTTTAATTACAGTATACATACTCTAAATTGAGATAAAACGGCATTTGAAGTGTTTCTTATGTTATTAAGGTGACCAATACATGGTTTGGACTTTAACAACAGTTAAGAGGCTTAAAGATAAAGATATTAACTTAGGCATGGACCATTTGATTTTTCGGGAAGGTGGAATTTGTATTCGGACCAGAATTTTTTTTCGCCCGATCATTTTTTTATGAATAGTTAATGTAAGAAAATTTCTTTGAAATTTTTTTTCCAATGGCCAGAAAAAAATTTTCACTCCAGATGCTGGCCAGATTATTTTTTTTTTTAAATCAGGGTCAGAATTTTTTTTAAATAAAAATCCCAGCCCCCCTCTTATGCGTGTCAATATATGGGCAATACACGTTTCCATTGCTTAACGGCTGGGTTGTACTTTATCAGAAATACTAACGGTTTCTCCTTGTTATGTTTGTGGTCTTTATTTATTTCTTGTCTATTCAAGCTTTAAGTAATTATTTTCATCATTTTTTTTTAAATTCTATCAGTTTGTATCACCTTTTTTAATATCATGCTTTTAATGTTTTACTGAACTTGTGTAATTCGATCTTAGTGTAAGTATTTCTAATGTGGCGTATAATTTAAACCTTTGAATAGGCAATTTAGATGAGAAAATGTTATAAGAAAATACTGAAACGTTTCCGTGTTTGAATAAGTATTTCTTTAACATATTAATTAAGTATTTCATTCAATTTTAATTGTTTCTCTTTGTATATAAGTCCAGTGTAAAATACTCGTGTGAGAGATCAAAACTGCATAGTCCAAAGAGACAAGACAAATGTTTCTAAGAATGAAATTTTAGATAGGTAAATTTTATGCGTCTTTGACTCTTGTTTACTATAATAAGTAATTCTTTAATTTCTTATATCTCATGCTTTGTAAAAAAGAAATCCGTCATCTCTGTTTTTTAACGAAAAGATTAAATTATCTCTGTGGTTAAAATTCGTGATTTGTTCAATATCATTTCAGTAGAAGGGCATGGGGATTAGATATTTTGTCATATTTATGTTTTTCAAAGCTCTCATTGTCGCTTCCAAGATTTCATCATTTTCAAGTACTTTATTTTACAATGTTTAGATCTCCGCTGTCTTGTGTTTTGGTTCTAATGCTACTGATGAGAGGTTTCTTCAATTGCATATATAACTTCAAATCAAAATTCCATCATGTTTATTCATAGTTTATTTTTCTTTCTAAGTTTGTGTACACATTAGAAGCATCAAATATCACTAGAACTGCATTGCATATTCAAGAAATTGTAGTCTTTCAATTTTCAACTGCTTTGTGTCTCTGGTAAAATAATTTGTGGTTGTACTATTTGGGGTATTATGTAGACAATAAAGTGACTAATGTTATACATTAATACACACAGGGAAGCAAAGTCCTACCCGTTATCAATTATTGAAAAGTTTACCCGTTAACTTCCATTTCATCTAAAATATTTTCGGTATCTTGTGAATTTTTGGAAGTAAAAAGAATTTGCCAGGTTTGTCGTTACTCCGGTTCAGAGTCAAATATTTGTATAAATTTTCATCAATTTGTTTGTAGTCATAAAGATTATCGATTATTTCCGAGACAATTTATGTTATTTTTGCAGTTTTGGAATCAATTATTTCTTAGTAATAAGTTTGATTTTCTAGTCGTCATAGATCTTCTGATATATTGTTTTGTTTTTCGGTGTTACATTTAAAAACATTTTTTCTGCATGTCGTATCATAATGCTTTCACCATGTTTTAAATTCATTAGTGCTTTCCTTTCTTAAAATTTTATGTTGAGAATTTCATTTTGCAGTTTAATTTTGCTAAGTTCATATTTGGAAGCAAACAAATAATTTCCTAAAGCTTCACAAGAATAGCTTGATTTGAAACCCGGATTTAAGCAGTACTATTTGTTTAGTGCCTTTTTTGTCACTTTCGTGAAAATACGTGCATTTGTGTTTATTTTGCTAAAGATATGTACATCTCATTCCACGTTCAAATTCTGAACGTTAATTTTTGCTATAATTTACTACTCTGTCTGGAAAAGTTTTGCAACATGATCATAATGTCTTGTAATTACCCAAAGACACGGAGAAATGGTTTCTCGTACCTATTTACAAAATTGCTGTTCCCGCTGATCATAGTCATAAACAGATGTGTATGCAATTCAAGACTGTTTTAAATAATAGGTTAAATAATGATAATGATGGTTACAATTCTTACAAACAATTAACGAAGTACAAATTGGTTCCCGAAAAAGAGCAAGACCAACTGTTCACCTCTTTAAATTGAAACCTGTATTTGTAAATATATACAAAAATGAAAATTTTTATACGTGTTTTGTAAACTTGACAAAGATCTTTGATTCGATCTTCCAATCTTCATTATATTATAAAGTTCTTTGAAATATAAATAACAATGTATTCTTGCAGTCTTCGTAGGATTAAAGTAATGAAAAAACCAACAGAAGAATTTAAATCGCATGTTGGTGTAAAACATTGAGACAATGTAGGACCCAGTCTCATAAATTTATTTATGAATGATATTGTAAGCATTTTACTATAGCACTTGTTCTTTTTATTGTTTATTATATCCAGACTATAAAGTGGTATTATCAACAAAGGCTGAAGGTCTACAAGCTTGTCTGAGTAAGTTGTCCGGCTACAGCTCGGAAAGGTGTTTATCAGTGCCTCACAAAAACAAATGATATCAGTTTTTATAAAAGGTGTGGACAGTTTGTATTTAATGTCTAGGAGTTAAAGAATATAAGTATCTGGAAACTCACGACTAGACTTTTGAAATTTGAAATTTACCAACTATGGCTGATCTTGTTAGCAGAGACCAAATAGCATAAAAACAATTTATAAGGAAAACGATATTTAGAAATTCAATATTAAAGTCATTTGGTAGAGAACTAGGTAGGTACAAACTCTTTATTGATATAATTGTTAGTATGATTTAATATTGCATTCGTTTACATACAGACTCATACTAGCTTGTTTATTGAAATCATCATTACATGAAAACATTAATTTGTTTAAGAGTCATCAGCAGTTTTGGATTAGCTGTATTTATAGTATACTAATGGAGCTTTATTTCAGTCATCAACTAAATTGTAGAAATAGCGATAAAAATGATTTTAAGGCAAATCTTAAGGACAACCATGCAAAATGAAACGAATTTAAATATGGTTAAAACAAGTAAAAATACTGTTAGAAATGAAAACTAGCTAAGAACATTTTGTAAATTTAAAATGTATTTGAACAAGTAAACTATTTAGATGTACATGATCTCAAGGCACGTCCGGTTCTAACCTTTATTGTATTAATGCCCATAGACTTGAAATTGAAACTAGTGTTTTCACTTCTCAAATATTCGACCAAAATGTCTTTTTCAGGGGGATAAAATCAGATGAATCTTATCATGTCACTTGACAAATACCTTTTGGTCGAAAATTTGGGCAAAATTTTTCTCAGTTCATATCTAACATGTTTGGTTTTTCCTTTATCTTTAAAATGTGTCGATCTTTTAACCTTAATCATTTAGTCTTTATTTTATTTTAAAGCCATCATGCAACATTTACTTGTTTCACTGTTCCTAATACTACTTTAGTCAATGGACAATGTAGACAATGCAATTCATTCAAAATTAAAGATGAATATGATAATGAACGGATATGGGGAAATAGTCAGAGAGACTACACTAGTTAACAAATCTTGAGGTCTCCACTGGCCTTCAACAAGTGTTGCATACTACTCCTTGTGAAAACTCTTAATCGCCCCAAATAAAAAAAACTTTGTATACGTCAAATAAAATTTCTCTTACCTGAACATTATCAAAAATCGACATGTAACATATAACAAACAGACAAACCTTTTAATTATACGACGGCTTATGGCGTTCTCAAGAATATGTATACGTATAATTAAGAAAATCTTGCCTCAATTTTAAACATATAAATACAAAAAAACAACGATAAAGATAAAGATCAACCATTGACATTGACTCTTGACATGGAACAGGCACATAATACATGCGATGAGGTTAACCATGTTTTGCTGGTACCAAGCCCTCCACCACGTAAAAATCAAAGACAAAATCAAAGCAAACAAAAACTGTCAAAGTCAAGGTATAGCAATCATACAAGAGGGCATCCAATCCTAATAGCGAGAACCTTAACAAATATATAATACTTAACCAAAAACACATGCAAAATGTAGATATATCTCTAAGAATACACGCAGTGTATGGAAGCATGCGCAGGGTGCAAATCCCAATGATAAAATATCGAGTTTTACAACTCGAAGTATCATCAAACAAAATACATCCGATTATTTAATACTGTATTGTCGATAAACGTGATGAATAACATGATGGGTTGCAATGCTACTTTTTGGGATAAGAGTGTAATATTTGTGTCAATAATAACAATTTACAATGTTTTGGATATGAGTTTTTATTGGTTCTATAATTTATTTTAGTACCCCTAAATATGTTTGGAGACTCCTGTTTTATTTATCTCTGTCACTAGTAAAGATATCATTGCAAACTTAACCAGTATATAATTAATTTATTTAAACAAGAGAACATGATTATTTATTATTCGAACAGAAATTTTGAAATATTGCAAACTGTCGTTTGTATTTCATGTTGCATTTGTTGTTTCTTTTGGTATTGTACACTGAAGGAGCACCATGTATAGCTTCTAGTGGTGGAAAGCACAATTCATTTGGAACATCATCTATATCCAGCTGGACATCACAGCTTTGGATCGTGGAAAGTATTGTAATCCATGAAATCAGGAGTAACAACCATCACTTTGCCATTATTATTCATATCGTCCAATACTGTCAGGAATGCATTTGTTACCCGATCTGTACTGCAAATATTTCATTCTACGGTTTAGTCATTTTCTAACATATATGTATTCTTTACTAAGCTGGTAAAGTGATGTAATTAAAAATGTTAACATTGCATAATATATTAGAACTTATATTGTAACGCAAAAAAATAATAGAAATTTGATCTATTTTGCAAATTTAAGTGTCGAATTTATGTCAGAAATTATATTCATTTATCTTGTCTGTCTGATATTATTATACCTTATCTAAAAATTAATGTAAGCTATTGCCACCATGTTACTACTGTTATCAATCCAATACCATTTTAATCTGTTTCTCTGAAACCAATAGGCACATAGAAACCAACTACTGTGGAATGGCCCGAGGGTGGTCATTCCTACAATTGTGTCTGATATTTCACTCGTGATGAGTGTCCTTACTGAAACATTTACTTCATTTTACGTTTGCTGACTGCAAGATTTTTTAGTATGACACCACTTCAGCTGACCACTGTAAAATAATGTCGGTCACCGAAGCGTACCAGTAAAGGTTGCCTAGTTAAAGGTAGAATCCAATGGGAAATCTACTTAGAGATCTTGTCTGGACCGGCATAGACAGTTAGGGTCAAGTTGAATATGAATGATCACAAGAAGCTCCTCTTTGGAAGTTGGATCATCCTGCACCTTAGCTTGTCTCAATCAAGATAGCCATCACTGCCGAATTTTAATGAACAGCTGATTACATTCGAATGTTGATAGTGTAGTTTGGGTGTTTTTCGGTTTATCTCTCTTTTGGCATTTTGTTTTGGCAACCAAGATTACTATTACATCCGAACTTAATAACAATTAAATGGAAAATTATTATCAAACTGTGGTGAAAGAACTCTTTGACAAATACTAATGCGTTAAAAGGATGGGCGATTTCAAATCATAGTGTTCCAACAAAGTGTTTTATACTATTGCAGAAAAAGTAAAGCTCACATAAAAACTTGTTTAGGACAGTTTATTCTGAGATTAAGTATTGTATTAAGAATATTTTGCCAACGTAAGTAACTAATTATAAACTTAGACCAGAATAAAATGTTAATATCTGATTGAGACATGTTAAAATACAAGAAAAACAAAGATTTAAGCATGATGCTGAAATATTTAGAATTTTTCCTGTCATTTGCCAATAAAAACTACAAACAGTTTAAATACGTATTCACCATAGGTAAATTC
>JARWCS010344324.1:0-19451 GCA_034783895.1 Geukensia demissa | reverse complement strand
TTGACCCGGCCGGGGATCGAACCCACGACCTTCCGCACTCGAGGCGAGCACGCTTACCATTACACCACCGAGGCGGTCGAACTGTTCTTGATTGGTTGATTAACTGGTTGCTGCTTAACATCCAGTGGGCAATATTTCAGCCATAATCAGGACGGGAACAAGTTAACAAACAATAAACCATTGTGTAGACTGTCAATAGGGGACCGGTAAAAAGGGGACATTAATACTGTCACTGGAAAATAAACGGGTTGGATAGGGTCTGAAAATTTTGCCTTGTAACTGGCCGCCAACTGAAAATAAAAGGGTTGGATAGGGTCTGAAAATTTTGCCTTGTAACTGGCCGCCAACTGACCACTCAAAATAATCTGTTACCAGTGGTCTTTAAGGTTCTTAGAACGTGACATTTTCTCAACACGGAGCGCACGGATTTTGAATTTATGCATCCCCCAAAACAAGTAACACCCCTTTTTGGAAGACTTCTGGCTATAAGACCTAGATATCTAGTGCCTATTATTTCGCCGGCAATACTTTGCGACGGGGAGTATTTAAACATTCCACTCGATGTAACGGACGAACCTTTAGCAGGGGTTCTACCCACAGGCGGAGAATCCGAACGGCCTATTTTTATATCACGGCCGCCCTCGGGCCTGTTCTTGGTTGGGTATGTTTGCTAATGTTTAAGGCCATTTTACCAACATAAATCAGATTTTCTACTTAAGCGGCTGTAAACTTTTTGCACTGTCTTAATTCTGTTTTAGTCGTTACTTTCCATCATTCTTACATTCACTTCTCATGTGCTTATTTTGTTCTCCAACCAAAAAAGCCTTATTACCCCGCCTCATGCTGGAGCTGTAACTCTTTGTATGGGAGCAACGGGAGCAGCAAGAAGATTTAAGCAAAAAACAACACGCGTACTTCTGTGAAACGAGGAGGACTGAAAGCAATAGTGGGATGGTGGAGAAAAGTATGTGCGGGTGTGGGAGTGATATTAGCATATATGTGTAGTGTGAACACATTGGAAAACAACGAGGACAGCAAGAGTAGAGGAATGGAATGGAAGAATAAACGCAAACATAAAACTGTACTACTGTGGAAGGAGAAAGACTTTACATCAGCAGTAAGACTTTCTGTGTGGGAAAGAGGTAAGTACATGAGTAGTGTTAGCGTGTTAGTGGGGAGCAGCAGCGACAGCAGCAAAGGAGCAAGGGAAATCAGAATTCAAAAGCAAAGATTGAAGAATACATCAAAGGAGTAAAATTACTTCAACAGCAGCAGTAGAAGAAGTAGAGCGAGCAATGTCTCAATTGTGTACTGTCCTTCATTTTCTTGTTTTAAGATTTAAAAGGTTGCTGTTGTGTACAGATTCTTAAAACATCTTTTAACAGTTATAACATATGGTCTAGAAAGTGAATAACAAGTTCAATCACGCTTCATTTGGTGCCTGTTGCTATTCAGTGTTCGTCTTTGTATTCCTTGTTCCAAGGTAATATGACTGATTGATTCCCGGTAAGTTTTTTAAGGGAGGAAGCTTTTTTTGTATGATATGCAAAGCTAATGTGGACTCACTTCGTACTGGTGAAATGTTCACAATGATAAGTTGGTTCAGTTCATTGTTGCATAGTATTTTCGACGACTCTAAAAATATTGTTGTAAATAAAACTTCGCCTTCCAATTTCTAAATTTCTGAAAAGGTTTTTAAATCCGTCAACCTTTTAGTATATCTTTCTTATATTCTTCTATGGGGGTTTGTGTCTTGTATTTGTCTTTATTTCTTCTTGTATAGAGTTTGTTTTTAACGTCTTTTTATGTCATGCTAAACCCTCTTTGAGAAAATATTTTTTTTACGAAAAGGAAAGCAAAATATTTATTTTCCTTTTATGCGGAGCAGAAATGATTATTATCTGCCGTTTCACTGTCTCATAGGTTCACACTAATCAAACTCAGCATTGCATTTTTCTAGTTTGCGGCATGCTTTTTTTCAACTACAATACAAAATATTTTTTCCGTTAACTAGGCCATTAAAATGTTTTCAAAAAATCCCTAGAACAGCCCCACCACCACCATCAGATAAGAAAATGGTTGTAGCCTAATTTCTTATTCATTAAAGTAGTACGATATAGAACTCTTCTGTATGAAAGCCTTGTAGAGACTTCTAGATTTTGAACTTACATCATCTTTTTGTTGAGATGTGGTTCCGGTTACTTGACATTTACTTCACATCCATCTTGTGCGCTGTCTATTTCGGATTTTTTTATGATAGTTTAAAATCCAAACAATGCAACTTTCAAGTAACGTGTCATTAAAATTATATTTCCAGGTTTTATCGTTGCAGAAATACAAAATTTAGATATTTGATTATATTACAATACATTAAAACTTAAAATTAGACAATTTTGCAAGACTAAAAACAGTACGAATGTAATGATGGATGACGAATTTATCACAATTTGATTGATATGTGATTGGAACAATATTCTAATACATATCCTGTAAATCAAATTACTGTGGTATGTTATCTTTCATATACCTGAAAGTCGTGTTAAAAACTATTATAATCGCAACAGTGTTTGAACGATGGTATAACTATAACATCGTTCTCGGTTTTTTTCTGTGTTATTCAGCTTATGACTTAATAAACCTGACTGAAAGGTTATTTCATTAAATTTAAACTTGTTATTGTAATAAGTAAAATGCTTGAAGCCGTTCAGTAAATAATTTTAAGAGCCCTATAATTTATAAAAAAAAACACTTAGGTAAAAAAAGTGTGACAGTTTGTCTTGAAATTCTCATGCTTAATACGAACACTGACTTTTCGTTTATAACGAAATTCATCAAATAAAAAAAATCTATGCACGAATAATATTCAAAATGCATAATACATCACCATTCTGAAGTACAAGGTAAATATTTTCCACGAATTATTTTAATTGACAAGGCCTTAAATTACTTATTTGACATTGAAATATTTTCAACGATTTATAGTTTTGTCACACACAAAATAATTGTTTTACGTATGAAAGTTAGCAAAAATATCAAATTAACGATTAAGGTAATCACAAGTAATAATTATGAATGTAATTTTCTTGTCTAACTGACAGATTAATCTATGTTTCGTAGTCGTTAATCAATTTCTACAAGATAATATGAACCGAAGTGGCGTTAGACAAGGAAGTCCAATGTAGCATGCTTTCTTTTCAGATGGATTTGATATTATATTTAGCCAACTACCAGTGTTAATGTCACATGTTCATATCAATTAGTAAATGTATTAAAGATTGTTTTTCCAAATACTGACATGTTTGTCTAATTATCCTGGAAATAACACAAATTGTCCACTTTTTTTCTTTGTTGTGTTTCTTTAGTTATAGGAAATTTTAAAAACTGGACTTAATGAACTTGAACTTAATCCGTGTTTCTATGGAATGGTAAGATTTTTTATTTCTTTACTTTATATTGCTGTGATATTATCTGCATATTGTCATTCTAGATGGTAAAGTTGCATTAAATAATAATAAGCATTCTAAAATTTCTTCATAATAATAATAATAATAATAATAATAATAGTATGCAAGAAACAACGTTTAATTATTAAAGATTTAACACTGGCGATGAAGAATTTAAATATTGTTAATTAAACAGAGTGATGTTGAATGTTTCCAACGTTTTAAAGCTTTTTATTTACAGGAATTCGCCCTTTATGTTGTGTTCATCGTCATTGCAAATGTTGCACACTTGAATGCCCAAGGTATGTAAAAATAAAGTAAAAAATTAAATGAACAAGAAAACGTTTATATCAATGTAGTTACTGTATGTCATAACCGAAATCATTTAATTGATAAATGTGCTGATTGACACACAATTCGTGTTTTTGTTTGTTAAGTATAACAGTTGAAAACTTGCATACATGTATACCGTAATCATTTTATTATTAAATAAATGCACTGAATTTTTAAAGCTGAAACGTGTTGCATATTTTGAGGAAAACTTTATATAATATGTGGTGAACCGATTATTTTTTAAATACATTTGGTTGCTTAAGAATACTTTTTATATAACATTATCCTAATGAACGGTATAAAACATTTCAACGCTGCTGTCGCAATTTCAAGGGATTTGATATCACAAAATCATATACTGTTCGAAAATTGAAAAAATCTAAGGATCGAAAAAAATAACATTCTTTATAATTATGTGCTGAGCAGATTGTCTAGATAACCAGTTTCAATGTAAGAGTGGTTCGTGCATCCCAAAACAGTGGGTATGTGATAATGATCCCGACTGTGCTGACAGGTCAGACGAAGACTCTTGTGGTAAGTTCTCGGTAACCAAGTTTTGATTTTGGTTTCCTTTGAACTATGTTGTACCAACGTCCAACAAGACAGATCCCAAAACAATGAAATAGATATATAAATTTATAAACACAGGCGGAACTAAAACATAAAAAGACATGTCTGACACACAAATCTCAAGACATAGTCGAAAAACTGATACATACAATGTATATTTTAACATACAAAAAACTTAAACATAAAAATAAAAAGAAAGAAAAAAGAAAAACGGGCAGCACACTGTTGCTTTAAAGTTGCTGATCTACAGGAAAATGATCTGTTTTCATCTGAGAAACTGACATATATAGCCGCCAATGAGATCGTATTGTTGACCTTAAACCTTTCGGGACGACCTGAGTTGAGGAGTAACATATCCTTATATAAGTTGTTGTAGTGTCAGCATCCAAGTTCATTCAAAAAAGTTACCGTAATGTAAACAATCTGTAGAATAACAATAAGCTTTATACTTTTGTACTCATATCTCCTGAGCTTGTTGGTTCTAACTTCAATAATTGACTCCACAGATTTTACTCATTCTTAAATGTTTCTTTCATTTTCCATTGTTCTCTACAAAATCCATCAACCATTTGAAGTTGAATTTCCCATTGATGAATGGCAGAGCACGATATTCATGGTTTTTGAATGAAGTTTTTTCTTTTAGCTGTTAAATTTTAGTGATCAGCTTTTACAGTATCAATTACAATAAATCATGACATTTTAAAATGTAGATACCAACGCAGATGATAACAGCAGCTGTCCCGAAAATAGCTTTCAGTGTAATAATGGTGTCTGTATCAACAATGACTTCATCTGTGATGGCGACTATGATTGTTTAGAAGGCGAAGACGAACAATGTGGTATGTAATTATCAAGTAAATAGTTGGGACAATTTCTTCCATAAATTATGAGTCAAACTGAGCCTGTATCGCTCACCTGGGATGAAAGCCATAGTGGTCATGTGTTCTGTTTAAGTTCATCTAAACAAATAGAAGTAAAGCGCTTTACATGCAGTTAAATTTAGTTTTTGAATATTTTTTATAAACGTATGTAAGATGTAAATCATGTCTTTCTGGCATATATTCCATATTCTTTAAATATTAGGAGAATTTTGCTAATACTTCCTTTCATATTTAACTAAAATTGCCTAGTAGTTTGGATTCAAATATAGTGGTTTTAGAAGATGATGTCTTATATACTGGACAATCAGAAATAATTGCTTGTTGGCCATGGTTTTTGTTTTGTCATAGCAAAATAAGTAATTTTGTGGCCACAATAGACAATTTTCTTGTAAACCGCTTGCCCAAATTAAATAATATTTGACAGAAAGCAACAATGGAAGGTCCTTTACAAAGTGTACTCATTTTGACCCGATCGGACAAAAACATGGCCGCCATGAAAGATTCTGGTTTCTGACTGGCTGATAATCAAAAATGATAAGTGGAATAATATTTGACAGGACACATCCCTGGGAGATCCTTTATAATGTTAAATAACAATCAGGGTCATAATCGCCATTTATTGTTTCTGATTTGCCCAATGTCAGGTATCTCTCTACAGGCTCAGAATGCATACCACCCTGTTAAAGCATTTCCTTGTAAAAGACCAGGGACCATTCCATGTAAACTGTTATATTGAGGCCAAAGGATTGTGCCAGTTTTACACTTTGGGCATAAATATGTCGTTAGATAAATACGAAAACAGGGAAAACTCTCATAAAAATAAATATTAAAAAGTAAGGAACAACACGGGACCACATATTACCTTGGCATATCAAAACCACCAATTTTATTCAACATTATTAAACCACTGGTTCGGTGCCTCTGTTGGCGGACCAGAGATCCCAAGGGTATTCACCAGTCTAGTTTTCAGACATGTCTGTCATTCATTTCACCACATGTCATTTTACGGAAATTTCCAGTTTTATTTAAATTCTAAACTCCTGAAATAAAGAAGAAGGCTTCATTCCTTGTATTACACATAATGGATGACTTCCCCGTTTATTTGGCTGCTAACTTGTTTTTGTTTTTTGGTTTTTTTTATATGATTATCATTATGCTGTTTGGATCTCGGCTTACCTTTGTTTTGGTTCTAATGTTATTGATAAGACGCTGCTCCTTGAAATGCGCATATAGCATATCGAAATTCACCATATAGTTATTTAACATTCGTATATTTGTATTTTGGGAATACCCATTGATTGTTTTATGCAATAATTCCACCTATTTTTATGCATATTGTAGCCGTAACCAAATTCAGAAGAATATGTTATTTTACAAATTGGGCACAGTACCGCCACAGTGTTGCCAAGTTCACTCCAGATAATATCAATCCCGAAATATGTACACATATCGTTTATGCATTTGCTAGACTGGACGGAACAAAATTAGTTTTCACAGAATATAATGACGATAATTTGTAAGTATTTTATGGTCTGTTGTACCAATATCATATACCGAATAATACCTAATTGGTTATTTTCAAACTTATGTGGGCAATCATGAACTGGTTGATTCTTATGGTATAAATGTAACTAGCCAGTCGTAAACATATTACATAGATATTTAAAAATCGTGGTTTTGAAATAAAGGTATTCACAATGGTGGCCTGTTTTAGACAGTGTTTATATTTTTAAAACACACGATTCTACTTGTAAAGGAGTTCATGGACTTTAAGCTTCTGAGTTTTTGTTTTTTTATCATTTTACTGACCTTTTCTTTGTTTCTTTAGAGTCTGCATAATTTCGGATTTCTTCTATGGGTATTTTACCAAGGACTTGTTCGTTATTTTTTCTAAGGATAACAAAAGACAATTTTTAAGGTTTTAATTACTTAGAAACACAACTCGGATGGATAAGGAGTGAAACTTGTACAAATGCTTGGTTTTTATGTTTCTTTGAATATCCCATGTCCCTTTTATATTCTTAATTTTAAAAATTTATATGAGCTAGTCTATGTCATATAGTTTGCTTTCAATCACTTTAAAGTATTTTTGCCTCAGATATTAACTGATCACTCAATTCCACCGAATTTATCCCACCAATATTTATTCTTTTTTGAAGTAAAACAATCCACACTTTTGACAGGTATGAAAAATTTAATGGCATTAAGAACAAAACAAGAAGTATAAAGACCATGCTAGCAATAGGTGGATGGAATGCTGGCAGTAAATCATTTTCAGAGATGGTGGAAACGCCAGAGCGCAGACTCATGTTTATACTTTTTACAATGGAATTCTTACGAAAGCATAACTTTGACGGTTTGGATATAGACTGGGAATACCCGACTCTACGACAAGGAAGATTAGAAGACAAAGCAAGATTTGCAATGCTTGTAAAGGTGAATTATTATTTTCATATTGTATTATTAGTGCTAAGGCTTTTATATTGCTTTTAGGAATCACAACAAACACCAAATTTAATAGATAAGTAGGAAACAAAGCTATATACAAAGTCATTGGAGAACAATTATACCTCAAAAGTCCAAAGTGAGTAAATTTAAACTTCAGTGCTTGAAAATATTTTAATGAAAATTGCACTTAAGCTCCGGTGAAGAAGATGTCTTAGCAATCAAAATTTTATACATTTTTTGCAAAATGGTTGATATTTGAAGTTTAATAGAGTGGTTAACATTTGAACAACCGGCCCCTTGTAATTATCTTTTTGTAACTAAGCCTTCAAATTTAGATTGTGCTTTTTTGTATTGGGGTATGTATTGTTTCCTGTTCAGTTCTGTTTTCTGTTTACTTCTTTTAGTCCTCTGATTTTAGCTGTGTGGATCATGACGTGATCTTCGTACTTGTTACTGAATTTGTATATTTCCGCAGTACACAATCGACTTACGACACAAAATTTTTCACAACCTGCAAAAATAAGAAGTCGTACCTGACATGTAGTGATCACAATTTTCATTGTTTATTCACTTTATCCCGTTTTTTATAATGTTAAAAAGATAAGCAGAAATTCATTCTAATGTCGATAAAAAGGAATAAAATTTGCAACAACGACCATGATTGATATTATCATCTAAATATAAACGTTGATGATATGTGTTTGTCTCTTGGCATCTGCTTATGTCTATTTCAACTACAAAAACTTCAGCAAGGTAGTTATTCAAGTAGTAATAAATGTATTTTTAATAATCGGAATCACTGTCTAAGCTGTATCAAGAAACAAAAAAGCAATTTAAATTTTAGGAACTGAGAGAAGCTTTTGACCAAGAAGCTAAGACATCCCTTCGTCGTAGACTGTTGTTATCTGCCGCTGTTCCCACTGGTAAGAGGGTTGTAGATTCTGGATATGATATACCTGTATTGTCTAGGTAAGTGATTCTGGATATGATATACCTGTATTGTCCAGGTAAGTATAGAATTGATTGATGTTGTTTTATGTTTTACCTTTGATGTAAGGATACAGTCTCCAGGTAGACAAAAGTGATACCCGAGATAAATCTAGTAAATTAAACATTTTCTTATTTTAGAAAACAATGAACACGGATCCAGAAAATTGTTTGACAAATATTCTTCTAAAGTTTATAATGTTTCTGAATCCAAACAATCCACACAAATAATGTCTCTATAAAAGCTTTATTTATCTTTCCGGTGGTGTGATACCTATTTTGCCGTATGTCTTATGGACTTTGATTTGTTCGGAAATTGTGTTATATACTTTATTCAAACGATAACGTTTACTAAATAACGTTTAAATTAAATGAGTATGATATAATTCCGACAAATTTTAATTTCAAATTATAAACATTTGGGTGTTACTTTTAGTAATGATGCAGATGGAATGCTTATATTGATAACAGTGAAAGAAGTATGTCTAAACCTACATGAAATATATATGGTTTACGTAAACTATAATTAAAAACTTAGTAGAAATAATTTAGAAATAATTTAAGAAATAATTTAGAGAAAATATTTCTCGTGTATATCAGACTGATATTTGAATATCCTTCGAACTGTGGTGCGACAAATGCAGAATGATACATTAGAAAGCATCTAGAGGCTGTGAGAATTATAACTGGACTATCAATATATTTGCCAGTTCTTTTAAAACTTATAGAGAAATTGGATGGGGAAAATTAGAAATTCGTCGCAATCGTAGGAAGCTTCATGTAAATGTTTCATTCTTTTTTTCATAATAAGGCATCCAACAGTCTATTGCCACCTACTGTCGGCGCAGTTCACTTCAGAAATCGGGTTTTTTTTAATTTAATCAAATTTCAAAATGTGCCACTAGTGGAGCAGGAGTTGCTTACACTTCCGGAGCACCTGAACTCACTCTGGTTTTTGTAGGTTTGTGATACTCTACCTTTAGAATGCAGTGTAGTGTTGTGCGTTCTATCTTTGCCTTTCGTTTCTTTTTATATGTCATTGTCTTTTTTTTCGGACTAAACGATTTCTGTCTGCCCCTTTGGTATCTTCGAATTCTCTTTAATCATTTGGTGGTTATATAAAGAGCACGTTTATCAAAATTTAATGAACGTTTCATGAACCGAGTCTCTCATATTTATTTTTAAAGCAATTGCAAATCTGAAAAGTTAATTTATAAAGAGATTTATACATTGTACTGGCAACCAAATTGGTTGTTAAAAATATTACAGGTGCTGTTGTTTGTCCTGTGCTCATGTGAAAGTTGTTGACCTTTGTGAAAATTTAAGTGCCGACAATGTCTAGATGTTTGAATTGCTCGAGCCTCCAAGCTTATTTTTACTTCCATTACTTTTAAATATGCTAATAGATTTAATTTATCAACATATCCTTAAATTCATAAATCCTTAGAGCAAAAACAGCTATAATGGAATGTGACTTAATTCTCCACATTTCTAAATGTGTAGAGAAGAACTAAGATGTTCTCTAAAAGATCCAAAATAAACAAAACTTACCGAATTTTTTTTCGTTGTAAAAGACTTCTCCATATTTATTCAACATTGTTAATTTGTATTTCGAAAACACTAGGTCGATACCTCTGATGGTGAATAATATCCCCGAAGGTATTCACCAGCTCAGTGGTATTACATGTCTGACATGAAATTAATCAAAAAATGTTAATGTTCTAAAGCACTGAAAATACGAAAAGAACTTTAAAATTGCAATAAGTATTGTCCCTGTTGTCGCATTTGGCTTCCCATTTCGATTTGTTAAGAATTTAGTGGAATTTTTTTGTTGTTGCTATGTTTGAATATTTCACTTCCTATGTTTTGGTTCTAATGGTAGTGATGAGAGTCTTCTCCTTGTATTGTACATATAGCATACAAATCATCCCCATTTTTATTAAACATAGGTAATTTTATATTTTGAAACCATTGGGTCGATACCTCTGCTGGTGGATCATGTCCCCGATGGTATTTACTAGCCTAGTTGTCAGACTAGTCTGATATGAATTATATCAAACAATATAAAAACAGGAGATGTGGCATTATTGTGAATGAGACAGCCACCCACCAAATGACAGTCGAATTTAAATTCTACAGGTCCCATTATGGCCTTCAATAAGAAACCAGAGTCCATACCATAAAGGAAGCTGTAAAGAGCCCCGAAGTACAAATTCTGAAACTATACATAAAACACAACAATCGACCTAATCTAAAGCAAAAATGGTGAACATATAACAATAAATGACAAATAAAACAACGACAGTCACTGGGCTTCAGGTTCCTGGCTTGGGACAGGCACATTAGTATTTGTCGGGGTTAAACCGGTTGGTGAGCGCTCAACCCTCTCCTAACCTGGGACAGTGGTGTGACAAAACAACAATAAAAGCACACTATAAAAATCTGTTGAAATGAAATTAACACTTGAGATCGACACTGGAAACCAATAACAAATATAGTAGTTTGTTCTTCTAATAAAGACGCAATTTTTTGACTACATAACGGACTTGTTCATCTTTTACATGGAATACAGCGATTGATTATCCTTTATACTGTACCCGGACCTGTACATATCCAATATAATTGGCGCATTTCAGCAAGTACTTGTTGCCTGCCAACATGACCCATTATGTCATGGTAGAATCGTATAATAAGAGTAGTAACATGACTATCGCTTGGAAGTAGTACCTGGTAATCATTAATTTCCTTGTAATTTATACGTTCCTTTATTCGGATAAGATTCTGGTCCAAGGAAGGATTTAATGCCGCCAGACGACTACTCTTTTTAACGACTCTCCCATTCATTTAGACTTCGATCTTATCTGAAAAGTGTGATTTGTACGTTTGCCAATGTTTCTGCTGTAGCAAGTTGGAGTTCTGAATAGGTAAGATCCTAATTCATGCTTTAAATATTTTCGTCTACAGTAGCATTTGGAGCTGGAAGCCGTGTCTGTGATCTTCTTAGCATATCCATTTTCAATGTCTCGCTAACGGTTTTTTCGCACATAGTATAAAAGTTTACATCTTTGGAATATTTACGTTTCAATTGGTCTAATCGAGCGTGGGCGAGTGTTATATTGTTAGACAAAGCGCAGTCTCTGTCTCGCAATGGAAGTCCCCGTTTATAGTGTCCATTCTCATAAGTAATCGTCTCTTCCGTAATTTTCAACGCATTTTTATCTTCTACTGACATACCGCTTTCATAGTTGCGTATCGATTCACTGAAGTCGGTTGTCGACATACATTCGAGCTGCTGTTGTAACAAAACATCTTTTGATGATCTTTTAATAAGCGTTCCTCACAAAGAGATTTGTCAGCACCATCATCAAATAGGGCATGATTTTTACAAGAGTTACCATTCCTTCCCGTTACCGTTACAGGAATTATCCACAAACAGTTTTTAACAGACGTGTGATTAGTAGCCGCGCAATTAACGGACGGCTGAACTACCGTGTGATCAAACTCGTGCTTAGCTTAGCTTCAGACGATGGGTTTTGTTTATTGTGATTATCGATTTCTTCGGACACCGCCGTACGCTATACGGACTCTTCCAACTTTACTTCTTCAAACTCAGATTGCTGGTCAAGAAGTTGCTGTTCTAATTCTAGCTCCCTGCGCTTTCCTTTTGGGTCAAGCTTTGTCTTCATGTTTTTCAGCAACCAATCGTTTCGCTAAAGCACTACGTAA
The DNA here is from genome assembly GCA_034783895.1 of Geukensia demissa. NCBI lineage: Eukaryota > Metazoa > Mollusca > Bivalvia > Mytilida > Mytilidae > Geukensia > Geukensia demissa. The sequence goes on along the minus strand of JARWCS010344324.1, from coordinate 7,063 downwards.
TTTAGAACGGGATGGCACAGACGAATTCGATTTTTTTTACTCACGATTGAATTTCTATCATCATCTGGAACTACTTCTTTACGTCGTCTTCAATCCACTGTAAGGATCTTTCCCGGAACTGAACATAATTCTTATGTGAGCTTTCAAAGTTCGTTTGTAAATTATTTGTTGTATCCTCGTCTGTACATAAATCTACAGTGTAGATTTACGGCTGCGAATTGTTCAAATCTTTCACAAAGTTTACAATATGACTGTTTAACGCATTGCACATTTTCATGGGACATCATATTTCTCTCAAGTTCTTTGCACAGCTTCGTTATTTGAGCCAGATTTGTACTCATATTGTAACGTTGGAGACTTGTTTTTATTATTGTAATTATTTCTTATTTGGAAAAAGATTTATTATTTTCTTATTTTTAGCTGACAACTCGGCAACCTTGAAACGTCCGAATAACCCCATTACTATTCCTATTTGTTATGATGGTAAATTATTAGACATTAGAGATTGGTTAAGTAATTTTGAGGGTTGTAAAATGATTAATCAGTTGACTGACGAAGAATCCACTTTTATTTTACCTACATATTTAAGAGCTCAAGCTCTACAGTTATACAATGACATGACGTCAGATGAAAAGAGAGACTATAAGACTCTCAAGGAAACTTTGATCCAGAAATTTGAAAATATTCAAGATCCTGGAGTATATTTGAGTCAACTTCATGGTATGTCTCAGATATTATACAAGAGTTTACAGCAATTGTCACCGGCTGTCTTCCGTCTGGTCGCTATAGGGCATATCCTACCATTGACGCAGACTCTTAACAGAAGATGTCGATTCAATATTTTATTGGCGCATTTGCTGATTCTGAAGTTTAGAAACAGGTTAGACGACTTAGTCGAAAAACTTTAGCTACTGCTGTTGACTTGGCACTTACAGATGAATCGTATGTTGCTATACAAAAGAAGCGACCTAGGGTTCAGTCAGTTGCTGAATCTGATTTATATTCTGAAATGAACAAGCAGTTAACTGCATTAAACGAGCAGGTTGCCCAGTTGTCCGTAGGTAAAACTTCGGAGAAACGCGAGGCGGTAGGCGAGACTAAGATAAAAAATATTACAACTAGAGCAAATTTTGTTGGAAATAGGAATCAAAATAAGAAGGCATGGTTATGGTAAAAATTGGGGGCCAAGTAATCAGTACACTGGGAATATAAATCCTCACATGTACGACCCCACTTTCCAATATATTCAAACCCAAACTCAGAATTTGGATCAGGGATGCTGGTATTGTGGTGATCCAAATCATTTTAAGAGGTATTGTCCCCATCGTTATTTAAACCACTAGAGACAGGTGAGGGAGCCAATCACTTTCCTATTGAACACAACCGGGCCCTGAAAGATAGCACTATTTCTGCTTTGTATTTAGAGGCTAACATTGGAGATAAAAAGATAAGATTTCTTTTGGATACAGGTTCTTCTTTATCTTTGATAAATACCGAAATGTTTCATTGCATTTCTCAGGGAACCCCTGACCAATATTCGATACAGAAAAAAAGTTTGCAATTTGAAACTGTAAGTGGTGAAGTTGTGAAGTCCTTAGGAACAGTGTCTTTGGATTTGAAATTAGGTAGTCATATTTTCTCTCAACAAATTGTTGTTGCTGATATACCTCAAGGTGGAATTTTAGGTGTTGATTTTTTGGAGAAATTTAATTCTCGTATTGATTTTAAGAAAAAGATTTTAAGAGTTGAAGGAAAAGTTTATGCATTGGTTTCTGAACCTAGGAAATTATGTTGTAAGGTTTCTTTAATACAGGATACATATATTCCTCCCTGTTCTGAAATTATTGTCTGGGGAAAAGTTAAACCTCGCAAAGATTGGTATCCAGAAGGTCAAATAGACCCATTGAGTTCAATGTTATCTCAAAATTATTCTGTATTGGTTGGTCGAACATTGGTCAATACTAAGGGTATCCGAGTTCCGATAAGAATGATGAATGTTTCAGAAGAACTCTGTCTTATACCTGCAAATTTAGGGATTGAAATTTTACATCCAGTGGAAATTTGTTATTAGATATTTGAAAAGGGACATGATTCAAGGGATCCTTTATTGCAAAAGCTTATTGATGAATCTTCTCAAAATTTAAAGGAGGATCAAAGCCCCATATAGAGAAATTATTAGATAGGTATGCGGATGTATTTGTAGGGGAAGATGAAAAATTGGGACGTCCTGATATTTTACATCATGTCATAGATACGGGTGATAATCCACCTTTTAAAATTCGTCCTTATCGGTTACCAGTGCATATGAGAGAAGAATTTGAAAAACAGGTCACAAATAATTCAGATGGTTCCTTTAGATTCTGCATAGACTATAAACGTTTGAATGAACAAGTTAACAAAAAAACAAGCTTGGCCTCTTCCTAGGATAGATTCTAGCCTATATGCTCCCCAAAATTCTGTTTACTATAGTACCGTGGATATGGCCAGTGGTTATTGGCAGGCTGAAGTACATCCAGACAGTAGAGAGAAAACTGCTTTTAGTACGGGAAGGGGTCTATATGAATTTAATACCTTACCTTTTGGATTGGCTAATGCCCTTAGTTTTTTTGAGCGTCTTATGGAGAAAATTTTGTCTGGACTTCATTGGGAAATATGTCTCATATATTTAGATGACGTCATAATCTTTTCAAAATCTTTTGAAGAACATGTTGAACATCTAGAAACTGTTTTTAAGAGATTCCAATCTGCTGGATTGAAATTAAAAACTAAGAAATGTCACTTGTTTCAAAAAGAGGTGAAATATCTGGGTCATATTGTTTCAGAGAAGGGAATTCAGTGTGACCCAGATAAAACAGATAAAATAAAAAATTGGCCTGTTCCAAAAACACTTAAAGAAGTGAGATCATTTTTAGGTTTGGCTTCTTATTATAGAAGATTTATTCGTGATTTTTCAAAAATTGCATCTCCTTTGTTTGATCTAACTAAAAAGAAAAATAGATTTTTTTGGGACAGTAACTGTCAGAGAGCATTTGATACTTTAAAGAAATTTTTGGCTGAGACGGTAGTTTTACAATACCCTGACTTTTCAAAACCCTTCATTTTAGACTGTGATGCAAGTGACAAGGCGGTAGGTTCTGTACTATCACAAATTGGATCAGATGGGTTAGAAAGGGTGGTTGCTTACTACAGTACTACTCATACTCCCCAAGAAATAAATTATAGTACTACTAGAAAAGAACTTTTGGCCATTATTAAATCTATTAAACATTTTAAACATTATCTTTACGGGAGAAAATTTACCGTGAGAACTGATCATGGATCTATCACTTGGCTGAGAAATTTCAAAGAGCCCCATGGCCAAGTGGCTAGATGGATTGAATTTTTGGCTACATACGATATTGAATTTGAATATCGAGCTGGACCCCGTCATCAAAATGCTGATGCTTTGTCCCGGTATCCTGGGGTGGCTGCATTACAGACTACTGGATTTAGTTTAGGGGAGATAATAAAAGCCCAGCAGGAGGACCCTGATATACATTTAATTATAGAATTTCTGGGAAAATATACTGAAAAACCTCCTTTTTCTGAAGTTTCTGCTCATAGTAGTGTTGTGAAAACATATTGGAACATGTGGGAACAATTGGAGTTAAAAGACAATATTTTATATAGGAAGTGGTTTAGATTAGAAGGGGATAGTTCTTTATTGATTATTGTTCCTGATAGTTTAAAATCTAAAATTTTATCAATGGCTCATGATAGTCCTACCGCTGGTCATTTGGGTGTTAGAAAAACAGTTTTCAAGGTCAGACAACAGTTTTATTGGGTTAATTTACAGAGTGATGTTTTAGAGTGGATTAAAAGTTGTCCAACTTGTTGTGCTAGGAAAAACCCCCCTAGAATGAACAGGGCAGAATTGGAAAATATAAGGGTAGGGGAACCATTGGAAAGGGTAGGAATGGATATTACGGGACCATTTCCTGTTACTAAATATGGAAATAAGTACATACTAGTGGTCATGGATTATTTTACGAAATGGGTTGAAGCATATCCAATACCTGATCAAGAAAGTTCTACAGTAGCCCGATGTTTGGTTAATAATTTCATATCACGTTTTGGTATTCCAAAAATTTTGCTCACTGACAGGGGATCCAATTTTGAGTCCAAACTTTTTCAGCAATTATGTCAGTTGTTGGGGATTTACAAGACTCGCACGACAGCGTATCATCCCATGACTGATGGGCTTGTGGAAAAAATGAACAACACCCTTAAAAACGTTATTGCCTCCTATATAGATGAAGGCCAAACCGATTGGGATGAATGGTTGCCACTTGCACTAATGGCTATTCGTTCCAGTGTTCAAGAAACTACGGGTATGACCCCAAACAAATTGATGTTTGGTCGGGAAATAAATATTCCACTGACCCTTATGTATGAAGAGTTACCTTCAATACAATCTTCTCACTTACAGTTTATTGCTGATCTGCAAAAGAAACTTGGTAATACATTTAGGCAGGTTAGGGAAAACATGAAATCACAACAAAGGAGACAGAAAGTCAATTATGACTTGCGTCAGTCGGGGAAACCTTATAAAGAGGATGACCTTGTTTGGTTATTTACCCCCCGTAAGAAAAAGGGTCTATCTCCAAAATTACAAAAACTGTGGAGTGGTCCATTTCGAATCGTTAAGAAATTGTCGGACGCAAACTATGTAATACAGAAGGAGGGGTCACTAGTTAAGCAGGTGGTTCATTTTAACAGGTTAAAGATATTTCATGTTCCTCATCCCTCCAGGATTGTTGGAAATTCTACAAATATTCCCCAGCCTTGTTTAGATGATGAATTGGAGGGGGGTTCTGACTCGGGTGATGATGATGAAGGGGGTGTGTTAAATCAGACATTAAGGTCCCCTTTACCTAGCCAGGGAAGAAGACGACGATTACCTCGTCGCTTTCAGGATTATTTAATGTATTGATTCAGAATACTTTTAATCCAAAATATTTTAAGATTTAACTTTTCAGACATTTCAAATTTCAATTGTTTGAAAATTGGTATCCATATATTTTGTTAATGTTGAAAAATTATTTTTAGATATTTAAAAAAAAAATAATAATAATAATAATGATAATAAAGTAAATAATTTTATTGTAAGAATTTTGTGAAAGAAAAAAAACCATGACTTCGAGTCTGTGGTCTGGAATCATGTCTCGTTGGTCTCGTTTTTGTATTGTTTATTATATGTGTAAATGTTTTTTTTTTGTTTTTTTTTTACCACCACCACTCCATTATATCAAATGGAAACTCCACATTTGCAGAAACTAAAATTTTTGTTTTATAACTTATCTATGTGAATAGTATGGATAAGGGTTTGCCTGGGATGTGTATAAATTGACATAGATTTTAACTTTTTGGGTTCCCCTGTGGAATTCACATCTGAATTTCTGAATATTTGGGATTCAGAAATGAATGTTTGTATAAGTGTAAATAATTGATTTTACGGGACATATATTGTCTTGTAATATGTTTTCAATTTTAAAAATTGCCCTTAATGATAATTGGGAGCTTGTGTTTGCATTGTGTGGCCAAATTTGCCCGGTGTTTAACATAAGTACCTGATTACCTTAAAAAAATAATGATTACTTTTAAAAGTTATGTAACTACCATTGAAGGTAATGTGTGTTAGAAATGTAATTTTTTTTAACCATCCCAGGTCAAGCTTGAAGTGTAGTTGAAATACAAATTAGTCTACTCAAAATATATAAAAATATATGTGTATTTAAATTTCATCAAACAGTAAAATATTCCTTTATTAAACATGTAAAGAATGAGGGTTTCTACTGTTTTGAATTTAAAAAAAACTGAAATTTGTTGTGAAACCTTTGTTTAAAAACATTGATGGGGCTAAACAATTTTTTAATAAGAACCCTCAATCTATTTAAGATTGTTATACGAAGTTAAGGGTGATAGGGATTTGGCACTTAAGCGTGGTTTACAACGATGGAGTAGAGCATGGTGGATCGTGGTTATCTCCTTTATTTGTTTTCTCTACCTGAAGCCGTTGTTGAACCATGGAGCCATTATTGCCATTTTCCGTATCTTCGGGGTTAAGTGAAAAATACTTTTTTTAATTGCAGTGATTACAAGATTATTGTGACTTTTCTATATGCTGCTATATTCGTACGTATATATATGGAGTGATTATGGATTTCGTTGCTATATAATGCTGATACTAAGACAACTGGAATCGGGATCTTACATAAACTGTTTCAATACATTTATCGAGAGAGATTTATATCAGAACATTAGCCAATGTGATTTGAGAACATTTATTAACATGATATAATACTTGTTTCAGCTCAACTTGAATGAGTATTGCCCAGAAATATTGGATTGACTGACGTACATATTATGGTGGAAGTCCAAACTTACAATTGGTAAATATCTTTTGGTGTATGCTTAGTTGGAGTGGAGTTTTACAGAATCATTAAACATCCAAGATGTTTGTATGGAGATGGATTATATCAGAATTTATAACTATTTGCTTGAGAATTTGCGAGACGTATCTTAAAGAGATGGCAAAAGAACTTTTCGATTTACTGACGTATATACTATGATGATCCGAAGATTTACCGGTTGGATTAACAACTTCGTTTTTAAAAGATGGTGATGGTGGAATTCCTATTGGTTTAAACAAAGAAATCTATCCGTACGCGCATAGGAGAATGAACTTTTGTTAGGATTGAGTGGTGAATCAAGAAGGACATTTTCTTCTTTTATATTTGTTATAATTATGGATAAAAAATTTGAATCTGCTTTTGAATCTGTGTTGAATTACAATAATAATATAAATCTACATTTAGAAAGTTTAAGATTTACTCATTAACAAAAAGTATTTATGATTCTTTTTAATTTATTTTTCAGGATCGAGTTTAGATACAGATTATTAACTTTTTAGATTTTTAGATTAGAGTCAGTTGTAAAAATTATTAGAATGAATCCAACAATTGCAACAATTGGTCATAGTTATATTAGGAGATTAGGAGAATATTGTAGGACAAATAATTTG